>BFEA01001022.1:157130-168235 GCA_003427395.1 Chara braunii
CACACACACACACACACACACACACACACACACACACACACACACACACACACACACACACGGGATTTGACCAGTTGCTCATCGTAAGTTTGCCTGATGTTGCTGTAATGGACTCCGTCTAAATCAAGATTTCAGGACAGCTGTTATACGTGGTTGGTTCATTTTTTCCAGCACGCACGAGGAATCCTTCTTGGAAATACAAGGCTGGGTAGTACTGGTGGTTTAAACCACCAGTACCTTTAACAGGCAATGTTCTCAGACAGATTGTTTATAACCATGAGTCTTGGATGAACAAGTGGTACTCAACAGAATGACTGGTGGTCCCGAAAAAAAAAAGGAAAACAAAACGCCTGGTGGCTCCAGCTGAACAAAGGAAGAAAATGTGTCTGTACCGGTT
Organism: Chara braunii; assembly: GCA_003427395.1. NCBI lineage: Eukaryota > Viridiplantae > Streptophyta > Charophyceae > Charales > Characeae > Chara > Chara braunii. The sequence goes on from BFEA01001022.1 coordinate 157,528, forward strand.
CGTTTTCTTTTGGTGCACAGACGAAAGCCGTGGTGGGAAAAAGTGGGTCGGAGGTGGTGTGGTTTCAAAAAAAGAAAAAAAGAAAAAGGAAAGGGCGACCGACTTCAGGTACTATCAGGAAACGAACCCAGTCCAAGAGCGATGTCCCAATAGCAAAGAGGATTGGATTTAAGGGCCTGAATCTGAACATCTTTGGAGAGAGGAAGAAAATCACGGCATAAATGGCATCCACATTCAGGCTCTTAAGTCGTCGCCACTAGCCCACCAGTATGTTTCCCAGCCATTTTGCAGAAAAGCACCCCCATGTTCGGATGTCGACGGGTAAGGGCCCCCTTTGATAACTGTCATTGCTGGCCCATTTTCTCTTCTTTTTTTTTTTTTTTTTTTTCTGGGTGGCCCATTTTTCATTTCGTCCTTGAAGTTCTGCCTGCGGCCTATATATGGGAAACATACTGGTGGTTTAATAAACAAATTGCTTTCTTACTTATAGAATAAAAAATATCTCATAACAATATAATAATAGAAAGAATTCCTTATTTATCTAATAGAATAAAAAAATATTATTATTACAATCCACTCGATTTTATTTAATAGATTAAAAATTTAAAATACATTCAATTCCTAAATGTATTTTAATCTATTAATCCCATCCTCTTTGCCAGTGGGAGCTTGCCCCAGGTGATCCAAGAGTTTGTTTCAATCATCTAAACCGCCATCTGACTGGAGCAGCATTTGGACATGAGGGCATACTCACACTACCTTCTTCAGCCGAACACAACATATCGTCATTATTGCTGTATTTATGACACTGAAAGATACCCAAAATATAGTAATAATACTGTACTTCACATTAAGGCGACTAAGGACTTTCCTTTATGTATCTGACTGCAATTGTGGCCCAACCTAAGGTAGGACTTTCCTATATGTATCTGATTGCAATTATGGCCCAACCTGGATGAACCTGACGACGACGATCACATTCAGTCACATGGGCTGTGTAAACGGCCTTTTCGTGGGAAAAGAGAAACCACCACCAGCCCCAAGCCTCTTTTTGCCGAGGCGGGGAAGAGCTGTGCGTCACCCTTTGGTGAAGAGCCAGAGCGACGGCTTTTCTTTTCTTTTATTTTGCCTGTTGCCACCAGCCATTTTGGTCCTGCGGCACACGGCGTCTGACGACTTTGGTATAGGTTTATATTCCCGAGTCCCGAACCTTTTGCCTCTGAAAGGTAGTCACTGTGGCGGTTGAAAGAAACTTCGAGTGAGGGGAGGATTGAACTAAGCTATATATTCTTCTCTCAAACCATGTTCTTATAACCTCCCTCCCACAAAGAAGCCTATACAGGGGACGCCTGCAAGAACTGCCATGATTTCGTCAAAATGGAATCTTTTTTTTTTTTGAGCGAAATTGAAACGGAGTACTTCGCATGAAAATAGGTCCAATTTTTTTCGCTCCCGAGGGTCCGGCGTTCTTAAAACGCCTGACCCCCTGGATATATCTGGTCTCGAGCTAAGTCCACATAGCTACCTATGACAACTAAGGGGATGGCATTGCATGTTGCCCCCGGGCGTTCCCCGACCGAATTGGCGGTGGTCGGGGAGTAGGGTGGGGCTGCCGTACAGGGGAGCAGGAGACCGAGCAGTTTGCTAGTTGCTGCGCCTCCCATCCTCTTCTCCCGCCTTCCTCAAGTGACACTAGTGTCTAAAGCCAACTCTCTCACACACCACACACAACCCACACACACACACACACACATACACACACACACACACACACACACACACACACACACACACACACACACACACACACAACAGACTGATCTAGAATGGAACATGAGGTCAGTTAGGGTTTGGGTTGCGTAAGGTTTTGAGTTGAGGATCAGCACTTGCCTATCATGGTTAGTGGTCATCCCTACATACTGGACCGTCAGGACTGGTTCGGCTGTGGACTGTGGAAGCACCGGATCGAAGTTTTGCAATCACAGATTTGGTGCGGAGCAGACAGGTGTCACAGGCTACGCGGCTACTGCATGCTAGGAATACGGTGGCACATGGAGCGCATCGGCTCCCGCCTTTTCACACATCAAAACAAAAACGACTCCACCGTACTGCCTTTTTGCAAAGGTGCGGGAGCCCTCCCGGCCATGTCACGCAGGAGTAAAACAAAACAAAATTCAGAGACAACTCGGGAACGACGCCTAACTAATTCCGCGAGCCACCGAGACATGGCCGGGAGGGCTCCCGCACCTTTGCAAAAAGGCGGGAGCCGATGCACTCAACACCGCAATTACAGAGGCGTTGCCGTTCCAGCTCCTGTTTACAAACTGGACATGACAGGTCAGGGTGCCATACATGAGTCACTGTACAGTACTGACTGTCGTCGTACATATGAAAGCAAAAACTCGCATGGACTGTGCCTTTGTAATCCCCACGGCACAAGGCATGTGAACCACATGCTAGTTGAGTCTCTGGCGGGTCATCACAAAGTGGCATGGAACGTCTTTCTTGGATTTCCTCAGTATTTATTCCTTCTGTATGGGTAGATGACGACAGGGAGGATCGGTCCAAAGCAAGGGTGTTCAGCTGCTCCAGGTCTTGGTCTGCAACAGCTTGTCCTGGTGGTGATAAACTATCAGGTTAGTATCAGCACATCCCTCTGCAGGTGGTTCAGATAGAAGTCTGTTTTCCTCCTCGGACTCGGACCGCTGCGTCTGTCATTGGCCTGGCAAGGAAGAGGGAGATCCATCTGCGAATGCTAGAGCTGTACGACCAAGACCGCATGTGGGACATGCTAGGAGAGGATGTGGAGGATGATGGCACGGGGAATAGTCCGGAGTTTTTAAGACACATACTTTCCATGACAGCTTCCTGGAAACATTGACGACACATGGTGTGTCGCTGAATTGTCATCAGTATGGAAGGCTGACATGCACAGTTATTTAAGCATGGCGTAGGACAAGGCTTCATCCAACGAGTTTCTGATGTCTGACGTACTCCGCTTTTTTGAGAAGGTTGATAATAAAAGATCGTGTAGCCAGTAGAGAGAGAGAGTCTTCGTGCAATTTATTTATTGCGGAGTGCGATGCTGCACCGAGTCATTTTGGTTATAAAAAGACTGCGGCAGGGAGCTTACAACAACGAGTTTGGTGGTCGACGATGCTAGAGGATGCCAAGGAGTACTATGTGGACATATGCCAGGTTTGTCAGAGGAACACGCCTAGGAATCAGGCACCTCTAGGCTTGATCAATCCCTTGCGCATGTCTGCTGCACCAGGACAGAGTCTCGCCATGGATTTCATGGATACTCTTGTTAGTAATACCAGCAGATCTGGCAAGAGGCACATTTTCATTCTAGTAGATAGATCTTCCAAACTCACTAGGTTACTTGAGCTTCCCAAGACTTAGACTGCGAACTTCAAGACAAAAATGGTAATTAAGATGCTTACAGAACCCTGTCAGTGGGTGAAGGATTAATTTTTGAATTGCCCGAAACCATTGTTAAGGACAGAGGTGTGAGATTCATGAGCGAGATGTGGTAGAAACCGCCGAACAGATGGGCTCTGAGTTGCAGATCGCTGCTGGCAACCATCCCGTCGAGACTAACAGTCAAGCTGATCAGGTGACTTGGATAGCACATCACCTGCCGAGCTGAGGCACTATATAAAGCCCAGGCAGGACAACTGGGATGAGAAGTTACCTCTTATCACCAGCCAGTACAACAACGTAGTCGGTGGCACGCAGACAGCACAAGGCAGCCCACACATCCAACACAGAGCCAAGCAACACATGACCTACCCACATCACGGGTGAACACCGCAGACTGTTGGTTCCCACCACCCAATGAGCCAGGGAATCACCCCGACGGACAACCATCATCACCCACAGGCAAGTAGTTCAGCAACYGTGCAGCGAAGCGAGGCACCGCCACAAGGTTACCAAACCACAAGGCACACAAGCAAAGGACACGAGAGGCACGACTCGCAGGTAGTCGGCAAGGCAGCAGAGCTACGGGGACGACCTGCAAAGCAAGCGGCACGGACCGCAAGACCGCGGCAGAGCGCAAAGAAGTCTACACATCCAACACGGAGCAAAGCAGCACACACTAAAGTGGTATGACACCTAATCATCTGCACCTAGGATGGAAGCGCACAACTCACTAGGGTTTTCTCTTACTTGAAACGAGACCCACTGCAGCACCCCGTACTCTAGAATTTCTGGAGTCTCTTGCAAAATGCCTCAGCATTTTGAGCCATGTCATGTCCTGGACATCATTGCGGGTTCCGAACCTGATGGCCCTTCATACGACATATTATTTGAGTTCCTTCTCACCTTCGTACCTATCCAGTCTTCTATGCCTCAAAACTGTGGATGGATACCATGACATCTACATCGATCAAATCGTGGAGCACGGACTGATGCTTTACCAACGCCTGCCGGCAGAGGAAGACAACGGAAACCACAAATGCAGTTCAAGATCGCTTTCAGGCATCATAAGAATCCTACAAAAGACTGGTGGTTCACAAGAGAGGAGCTGATGAAGACATCCCCTCAGATCGTATCTCGTTATGAACAAATGTTGAAGGGGAAACAACAGTTGGAATGAAGGTTTCTCCGGGGACCTTTGAAATGAAGGGGGAGGGAGTGCGAGGAAATGAGCCCTTGACAATGCTGGAAAAAGACTGCCCGCCCCAGTTGAAGATGGACCTGCAAAATTGGCCCTTGGCCTGAGTAAAGGCCCATGAGAGCAGAAAAAGAGCACCCGCGGGTTGGTTGCTGCGCACAATGTCTCCAAGTAACTGGCAGGGCATCCATTGGTTGCTTGAAGATGTTGGGGCCCAGCCAAAGATGCTGAGGCCCGGGGCGCTTACAGTTGAGCCCCGAGCACTTTGTGGAAGGGCCCTCGGCGCAGCAATCGGGTCAGAGGGCACCCAGTCCAGCCAGGCTGCGTGCTGCCAGCGAGCACAAAAGGAAGAGCCCCTTCTCATTCCCCACATGCCGAGGATACTAATGCCAGATGAAGAGGGTGCTGGTGGGGGTCGGGACCAGGCCCTGTGTTGTGAGGCAGCAAGGCAGGGCCAGACAGCCATAGCTGGTAAACTGCCATTTCGTCAAAATGAACATCTTTTTTTTTTTGAACGAAATTGAAACAGTGTTTTTTGGCCGAAAACTCGTCAAAATTTGTTGTTCCTGAGGGTCCAGCGTTTTACAAACGCGGGACCCGCTGGCTGTACATGGACCTAGCTTGAGACCAGGTAGACGTGAGTGGTGGTCCCCACCAATTTCAAGGACTGCTGAATGGGTGCATAGCTGGTGGAGGAGAGTGGTGGTTCTTAGGCGAAGGGGACTGTGAGGGGAGGACAAGGGAAGGGTGGTCTAGCAGCGACGCTCACCTGGCGTAGAAGAAGTGCCGGGCCGCTCACCCAGCTGATGATTTTCAATGCAGACCTCGTGTAGCTAGGAGTCGACTAGGCCGGTAGGAGCTGTCGGTCAGTACTCGGGGCGTTGAGCGCCATATAGGAGAGCTTCATTCCTGACACTGGTGAGTGGAGGCGAGATCATGGCAGGTTTCATTATCATGTTACTTTAATGCTTTGCTCCACGTACTTATTCGGTGTAATCTCGGTTTTGCAATCTGCTTTCAGTTCTGGCTCGAAGTGATCTGCATTTCCGCGAAATGCTGCAATCTGATTCAACTTTATTGCGATTCGCATTGCTGATTAATTTCCCTTTGACCTGCTATAAGGGCCCAGAAAAAAAAGATGGCTCTGATCTATATTTGTGGGGACCACCGCCTGCTGGAAACAGGGTCCAGCGTCCCGTACAGTCCTTGAAAAATTTGAGTCTTGTACTGCAGCATTGATTGCTGTGAGTGGTTAGAGAAAATGCTGGTGGCCACTGCTTCTTCAGTCTGTAGACTCTGTACACAGACCGCCTGTTTGAAAGATGCTCACCTAGTACTAGCTGTTTCGGCGCATAAGTGTCGTACATAGGTTGCCTTACACTATACCTGTTGTTTTGGTAGTGAAAATCTGTCGTGATGTACGTAGGTTTCGATTAGATCCATAACTTCATATGGTACTGATTGTGATCTTGAGCGACTGTCACAGTGGAACTAGCTTTACTGCCCCGGATTTCCGCTAGGTCGGTGTGGCTGACTCATTTCATAGGAGTCGTGCTGTATCACATAAAGCTCCCTGGGCCCAGTTTTCAGCTAAGCAGTTAAAATTAATTCTTTAAAGAGAGAATTATTCTTTTCTGTTTGTCTGGTTCCATCTGGATTCGAACTCGGGTCCGTATTTGAATGGTTCATGAGTGTACGAACATACGTAGGCATGTTGGTCCGTTTCATGATCTTTCTCAGCTAGTAACTCATGAATCCCTTTCCTGGATATTCTGTTCACACTGGCTGCAAAGAGGTGGACACTAAGAGGGGGGTGACAATTTGACAAATTACCCCTGGCAAACTGGCTCGAGGCGCACGGCAAAAGAAAACATTTTGCAGCTGCATCGGTTGCAGCAATCCAGGTCAGGAAAAGCAGACCCGGAGGAGGGACTGGTGGTTTTAACACTTGGATGTGATTGAAATCAAAGGGGGGGGGGGGGGKKGGGGGGGGGRGGRGGTCAGCACATCGTTTTGGGTCGGTGGAAAAATGTGACGGTTCATCTGTTCTGCTTCAGCCGCACTGCTGTTCACCGCAGCAGTGTGTGTCCGCCTAAGGTTCGGACCACATACGTCCCACTACAGTGACAGTTTCATATGTGTGTCATGTATGTACCGTCTTCCCCCGAACACAACCGTTACGCTCCCTCCGCTCCGGAAAGAGCACTTGTATAAGGGCATGAAACATGGTCCCGTGGCTGCCTGCAGACAGCTGGACTGTCTGCGGGAGGCATGGGAGCGGATATTGCCGCTCGGCACAAAGGAACCAGATTTAACCTGTGGAGCAGGCACAAAGAGAATCGGGGTAGACAAAGAAACAAGCTGCTGACTGTAGTCTGCATCGGTATTATTACGATAACAACCTATTTTCAGCCCATATGAGGCACGGAACGTCCGGAAAGTCCGCATCATTATTGTGACAATGGCAACCTATTATTAGTCATATGAGGCCGCACCAAAGAAGTTCGAATAATTGCAGCTTATTCCAAGTACTAGCCTCAATTTTACTCTTCTGGCATTGGTACCTTTCTTCTCTCAGACAGTGGGGGCTGGGCCCTAAGAGAATTTCCCCGAATCAGTTCTCTGGCGCACAAGCCTAACAAGTTAGCGAATTCAATTTGGAAGTTAATTAATTTTTCTGATTAGTAGCAGATTTGGAAGTTAATTAAAAATTTTCTGATTAGTAGTAGCCCCCGAAAAGAGGGCACGGTCTGCTGGGACCTCTCCACCCGATTACAATTTAACAGTCTGTCGCTCTGTTAATAGCTGTCACTGTCTTCAGTCGATTAGAAAGTGTGGTCTGTATGGCTGTAGCTACGCCGGAAGTTCACTCCAGTACAGCTGAACGGACTGTGTGTTCAGCTATAATGACTATGTGTCTATTCAGGTGAGGGAGGTTGCATTCCCCTAACTGTAATGGTTGCCCGTCTTCACAGCCAGTCATTCAGTTGCATCTGGATTCGAACTCAGGTCTGATTCATATTTCAACAGTTCATGGGTGTACCAACTGAGCTAGGCCCATCGGTTTCATTTCAGTCATTATAGCTGTATTTGGTGCAGCTTTCAGAGATAATGGAAGTGGAAGATGGATTTTCTATGTCAGCAATACTGTAGCAGATTTTAGGTTCCATCATCCTGCACATAGGGGTGTGATTTTAGATACATGGCCTCTGCTCCCTGGCCACACACTCGGGCCTTCTTGCCCCAGGGTGAGCTGGGTAATGCTCCCAGTAGGGTGCATCCCACCTGGCAAACTGTGAGGAGCTTGGCCTCCTTAGTCCGCCCCCCCCCCCTCCCCCCCCCCCCCCCCCCCCCCCCCCCCCCCTCCTCCTCCTCACTTGCAGATTCATTGATGTCACCTTTGAGCTTCTCATGCGCATAAAAAAAACATGTGCCTGCAAAGAAAACAGCCGCCTAGTTCAAAAATGCAATGAAAGTACTGCGGCAGATGGAACTCGGTCATGGACGGCACACGTCTTTTCGTTTTCTTGGTTTGTATTCCTGTTTTCACGTTGGTGTGAAATCGTTCATGTGCAAGGGGGAATGTTTTGGCCACGTGGTGTTGTTGTGTCCTCCCGGCTAGGGGGGGTTACAGATGTGCAAGGAAATGAGCACAGAGCGAATGACAAAAAACTGGATTGCATCATCACATCGAACTGTGGACATCCCGATTGCCCAAGGCCCAGGTAGGCACATTTACGACGTCCGTACTCTGATGTTGGACACATGCCAGGCTTGTGGACTGGACTGAAAAAACATCCACTGCACAGATGCGGGCCAGCAAATATATTTTCCCAGGCCGGTATTCTATTTTCCCTCGGTGCAATGTGGTGGCTTCTTACCGCTGCTAAGCTTTTCTGAACTGCCAGCGGCGCACCTCTTCTTTTTCGACCAGGCTGGCACGGCCAGACTGGCACGGCCAGGCTGGCACCTCTTCTTTTCTGAACTGCCAGACTGGCACAGCCATTGTGGTCCATTAGGCCAAACCATTGCTACAGTGTGGTGCTAACGAGTTGCTTTTTCTGCGAGGCTGGGGGCCTGGGGCCATGTACTGGGGGTTCACATAATCTGTTTGTGTGTGTGTGTGTGTGTGAAGTATTGCGTGAATTTATGGAATTCTGATTTTTTCCCAAATCACAGCAGCTCCAGTCTATTCTGAAGGATCTCAAGCAGCAAACATTTCCCGAGTGACTGCCTGGTTGGCTCCAGTCCTAGATTGTCCCAGTCCCGCTCTTCCTCGAGGTTGAGTCCCAGGTCTAGGTCCTGGGAAGCGGTAAGAAAGACGGAAGTGTCATAGGTCTATAGGGTCCAGTGGTCAGGTCGTTACAAGTCGTAGTCCCGGTGCCCGACAAAAAACGTTTTGAGGACCTGAAGTCCAATTGTGAAATAGCATCCAGGGAAAGTCCGGTAGGTGCTGTGGCAAACTGCAGCCGGCACGCTGCATTGACCGGTACAAGTTTGGAGCCGGCAACGATTCACTTCAGCTGCTATTTATAGTTGCTACAGTGAAGCATTGGGTCACTTGTCAATTCACATGTTGCAGAAGCTCTGCTGTAGCGCTTGTGTGACCAACGGGTCGGACAGTCTAGTTGAGGGCGAAGATGACGGGTTAGATGAAGACAGCGATGGCTACCATAGCTGCGAGGTCGACGTACGAGTAGAGGAGTGTATTCAGGAAGGGAGCGTGAGTGATCCAAGTGTGTGTGTGTGTGTGTGTGTGTGTGTGTGTGTGTGATGATGATGTGTGTGAACACATATTGCGGACACCTCTGCACAGTAAAAACCATGCACCATACCATCGCTACACTTCAGGAGGAGAGTCGAGTCCAAAGGCAAGGAGGGGACAACAACGAAACACATGGGCCACAGACACCAAGACAACACATAGGCTGGAGGGCATGGGGGAGGAGGGAGGGCAGACAGCACACAAGCAACAGACACGGCAGGCACCAAAAAAAAGACCCAAGGGCTGGAGGGCACAAAGGATATTGGACGGCAGACAACAACACGCACACAAGGGAGGCAAATCTGAAAAAAAGTAAAGTCCATAAAAGTTTCAAGGACCGAAAAAAATAAAACTGATGATGAAAGATTGTTTCGTCGGAGTTGCACCGACTCATCAGGAGGCTGAACCCTCGACAATCTGCAGAACCCCGTATTGATGGTTTGGGTCATGCACCCTTTGACCCCTGTTGAAGGCAGACTGTTCCCAAGTGGAACACAGCAGCGGGCAGCAACCCTGCGGAGAACCAGGCAACGCAGTAGAAGCAACCCGGCTGCTCAGCGCCAAAGACGACTGCAAGGAAAGACACGGCACGCAGGACTTGCAGCACGGCAACCAAGCAGTGAAGCGCCATGCAACACCACCAAGACAACCACACTGCAAGGGGTGACAGGGCGAGCGGACACGGAGCAGAGCAACCATGCTGTGAAGCACAAGGCGACACCAACACGGCAAGCGAACTACTCGGCGCGCAGGCAAAGGACACGGAAGGTACGACCAGCGGGAGGGCGACGAGGCAGCGAAGCAGCGAAGCGCAAGGCAACACGACAACCTGGCCACACCACACAGCGAAGACAGCAGCTTGCCAAGAACGACCTGCGAGGCAAGTGGGATGGGCAGCAAGGCAGTGGCGGAGTGCAGACGAGGCCATCCACACATCCAACATGGAGCAAAGCAGCACATCACCTACTCACATCATGGGTGCACCCCACAGACTGTTGGTTCCCACCACCCACTGAGCCAGGGAAGCACATGAGCATTCGTCATCACCTACAGGCAACACAGACATCCCAAACTGAGCGGCACCCATAAGAGTGCAGTAGGCACTCCAAATGAGGACCCACCGACTGTTTGGTACCACTTAAGGGTGCTCAGTTTGGGCAAGCAAAAACACTTTAGAAAAAGATCAGTGCGCGGATAGACAACAACAAGAAAACAGACACATAAAACTGATTGTGTGTGTGTGTGTGTGTGTACGTGTGTGTGCGTGAGAGAGAGAGAGAGAGAGAGAGAGAGAGAGAGAGAGAGAGAAGCTTTTTTTCCCC
>BFEA01001022.1:170235-183678 GCA_003427395.1 Chara braunii
ACACACACACACACACACACACACACACAGAGAGAGAGAGAGAGAGAGAGAGAGAGAGAGAGAGAGAGAGAGAGAGAGAGAGATGGTTAGAGAGATGGCTAGGGATCTGATAGACGAGATGGTGCGAGGTAAGTTAGTTGGTAGTATTGGAGAACCATCCTATGAAGGAATGCGTAGTATGGCTCTTGCTTCTGAGATGGCGATGGGCGAGAACTCCACCACGTCAGGGGAAGGCGGGAGCGGCAACGACCTGGCCAGCTTATCGATCATGGTGCAGCTAGTCCTGCTAATTATGACTTTCATCATAGGCCACATACTTCGGAGACGGCAGATCTTGGTCATTTCTGAAGCAGCGGCGGCATTGCTTTTGGGTGTGTTGGTGGGCTTTACTGTCACGTTGCATGAAAATGCAGGTGGGTTCAGAGATTGGATAGATTTCAACAACGAGTTCTTTTTCTATTTCCTTCTGCCTCCTATTATATTTGAGTCGGGATGGAGCCTTAGACCAAAGCGCTTTTTTGCCAATTTCGGTGGCATCCTGATGTTTGCCATTATCGGGACCGCCATTTCAGCCTTTGTGATTGCTATACTTATGTATTTCGCAGGACAGTCCGGCCATGGAATTGCGTCCTTGCCCTTTCTGGAGTGTCTTGTGTTCGGATCCCTGATATCGGCAACGGACCCTGTCACGGTCCTGGCCATATTCCAGGAATTGGGTGCGGATCCGGACCTATATGCTCTTGTATTTGGAGAATCGGTGCTGAACGATGCGGTGGCTATCGTTCTGTACAGGACGGTCAAGGAGTTCTTGGATACCCCTGTTAGTGACAGGAGGGTGTTATCAGCAATCTGGTTCTTTTGCGTGATTTTGATGGGGTCTTTTGCGATAGGGGTTATTGTAAGCTTGGTGAGTGCTTTGATTTTAAAGTATGGGGGGTTTAAACAAGCCAATCTGGGGGTTTTAGAGGCCTGCATTGTGTCGCTTTTCCCTTACGTCGCCTACATGATGGCGGACGCGGCCAAGTTATCAGGTATCGTGGCGATTCTCTTCGCGGGGATTACCATGCGGCATTACACGAACCCGAACCTGTCGAAAGAGGGGCAGAAGATCACAACAACATTCTTTGCCATGATGGCCAAGCTCGCAGAGACGTTCATCTTCATCTACATGGGCTTGGCGGTCTTCGTGGAATCCCACACCTGGTCCAGCTACAAATTCGCGCTCTGCAGCATTGCCGTCACTCTCCTCGCGCGGGTCTTCAACATCTACCCTTTGTCGTCTATCGTCAACCTCTTCCGGGAAAAGAGTCAGCGGATCCCTATGACCCATCAGCATGCCTTGTGGTTTAGCGGCCTCCGAGGCGCCCTCGCCTTCGCACTCTCGGTGCAGTCGATCACCGACCTGGCGGACGGACATGGAAAGGTTCTGAATACAGCGACGCTGATCATGGTGCTCTTCACAGTGGTGTTTATCGGCGGAGGAACGCCAGCAACGCTCAAGGTTTTGAAAATACAATGCGGAATTCCCCATCACGAAAGGGAAGAATTGGCCACGGAGACCGAGAACGGGGGTGGTGGTGGTGGTCCTCCTCATCCTGGTGGCGGACCTGAGGGACCTGGCGGTGGTGGTCCTGGTGGTCATCCTCGGTCGTCGCTGAATTGGCGGCGGACATCGGGGGTTTCGGAGGACGGCGGGGGTGTTTTTGAGAAGCAGGATGAAGCGGAGGACATTTTCCATAAAAAGCCATTTGAGAGACAGCGAGTGAACATGAAGAAGAGGATGAGGAAGCTCAAGTCCGAGGCACGGAAGCTGAAGAAAGATGCAAGCTTCACTAGTCTGGACAAGAAATACCTGAAACCTTTCTTCATCAGTTCACAGCGGCCTCTTTTAGGACCACATTCAGGACCGGAAGCCCAAAACCATCAAGATAGCATACATGCGAGTGTGGGGTCAGGGCAAGGGCATTCCCGCAAGGGGGAGGGTAATCAGGGACCAATTACAGATTGGATCCTGGAGGGGTTGGGATGCCCAGGACCTAATCTGGGTGGCCGAGATGGCGCACAAGATTCGCCTAAGGGGCCAGAGACAGAACTCAGCCTACCTTCAGGTCTGACTCAACACAAGAAGATTGTGGGAGGGATTCCACAGACGGCTGAACCGGAGCACACTCATCTCGACAAGCTGCGGGGAGGAGAAGATGTCGTGTTAACGGTGGGAGAAAGAGGAGAAGGAGGGGGTAGCAGTAGGGTTAAGAAAGGCGACTTCGGCGGCAGTACGGCTAAGTGAGGGGAACAAAGTCGGCAATGACGACAACCCGAGAAACTATGGACCAGTTGATCTTCAGCATTGATGTTCCAGGAACTGCAAGAGGAGAACGTAACGAGGGCATTGAGGGGTATTTTAGCAAATTGAGGCGAGACCTGAGGGGTTGCGAAGAGAGAAAAGACCGTTTTCGTGTTACATGAGCACGAAAGCCTCCTCCACAGACGGTCACCGAAAGAAAAGGAAAAAAAGGTGAGAACGCTCCCGAATCACCTTTAAGTTTTTAGTTTGAAGTAGGGGCAAGAAAAGACGAAGTGGCGCTGATGTCATTGTTATAGTTTCAAAATGTGACATGGCAAAAAAACAAAAAAAAGGCCGCCGCTAGCAGGGGGTTTGAAACTGCGGCCCTTTTTGTTTTAAGTTGCGTGAATGCAGATTATTTGTTTTTTAGCGACCGCTTTTTTTTTTTTTTGGCCCTGCTTCGAGAACTGCTGAAGTTGCCTATTAGAAAAGGCGCTCGGTGTGACCCAGGAGGAGCCGTTGCCCCCCCTCAAAAAAAAAAGAAGGATTCAAAGGATCAAATCTGCCTAAATTTCAACCACCAGTACTTGGGCGACGCCCTAGCGTTAACGCTACGCGATTTCCGCGGCCGGCGGGCCATCGATAAATCAAATCGACAGCCTGTGCTGCTTCGAGATTTGGGCGGCCGGCGCGGCATTGTGTCCAAGTACTGGCAGTACACCACAAATCGCCCCGCGGGTGTCAGCAAGCACTGCCAGCACAAAACCCACACCACTTAGGAGGCCGCCCATTTGTTTTTTGAACAGCGGCGCCTCCGAGTTTTGCTTGTGGCGACAAAAACTTTCTGCAAGGCTGGGGCCGTGTACTTGCGGCTTAAGCCCCTGCTAGCGGGGGTCTTAAACTGCGCCAGTACACCACATATCCACCCGCGGGTGTCGGCATGAAACCCGCACCACTTCGGAGGCCGCCCATGTTTTTTCCAACGGCGGGCCTGGCCACGCGGCTTTTGAGTTTTGCTTGTGGCAACAAAAACTTTCTGCAAGGATGGGCCAATGTACTAGCGGTTTAAAACCACAAGTACACAGCCCCAGCCTTGCAGTCCGAAACTTGTCGCCACAAGAACGCTGGGCCCACCGTTGATAAACTCGATTGGAGGTCACGTATTTGTTTCACGGCTCCAGAATTTGAGGTGTCAGGCCCGCGGCCCAGTTGCTTATGTACTGGTGCTTTACGTCTGTTCAGCTCTTTTTCTCATTTTGTGAGAGATAGAGCAGAAATGAAGCTGTCCGCCCTGCCAAAGTGCTCAGTGGCCTGCCGAAGGCCAACCGACGGGCCCGGTCGTCCCCAGTCGCCCTGCACAACTAACGCCCGGGATCTGATACCCTGGGGCTGCTGAGCCTGTCCGCATCCAGCATGTCTGAGAGCAGTGACAGCAGTGACAGGTGCATGTGGCATTGTGCCATATGCCGTATGTTGTTTGGTGACATCAAGGGTTCATCACAGGGTAAGCGCCAGGATTGAACGCATGATAGAAGGAATGTGGAGGATAGCAGCACTGGCATGTGATTGGAGATCAAGGCGTCAATAAGCGGGGTCTGCAACATGAAGCTGATCATTGGGCCTCGCTCCACTACTGTCCACTGTACAAAAATAAACAGTCGGAGGCAGCTCCGGTTAGTGTCCACTGTCCATGCGAAAAACTGCTTGGACAGTAACTGTTGTGAAAAAATCAGATGACATTTGACAGTCTACTGTCCCCGATTGTATAATTCCCAGCCTGCAAAATTGGTTCTGTGGAGAGTCCGTCAAAGAACGCACGATGCCGACCCAAACTTGGACAGTGTACGTGAAGTTTGGGCAGACAAAATGCTTTCGATGCCGTCTTGTACTGAAGTCGCGGTAGAAGTGCAGCTGTATAGTGGACAGTGGACAGTGGACAGTAAATGAAGCGATGCCCCGTTCGCGGGGATTTGGCTCACTCTAACAGCTGTCCGAGAACGGAACAAAATTGTGTATAGTAGTGGAGCGAGGGCCATTGGACTTAAACTCTGGAGGCGTGTGGACGGGGATTACACGATGTGGTGGGAGATCTGTCTACAACAGCCAAGGCTTGGCTAGAGGTAGACTCAATCTGGGGGGCGACCTCGTTGAAGAGTGATCAGAGGACATGACTTGACACACACCTGTTGGATATCATCTTGAAATCTGAGGAGGTGCTGGGATCCACAACTTGATGATCTCATCGATATGGGGCAGGTGGCTATGTTGATGCGACGATGCTATGTGCTTTCTGAAGAAGCTGGCGACCTGGGTGCCACAATGGAGCAGCGTTCGCAGGGTCTGTTGGCTGTAAATGATAACTAAGTCTTGTGTCTGTAGCAGAGTTACTGTAGTGCTCCGCAACACGAACCACTGAATCAATCAGATATCGCGACCAATGTTCATTACTGAGGGAGGGCTGAGCTTCTTGTTTCACCAGAAGAACAAAGGTTTGGTCACCTCTGCTTATCAACAGTCTTCGTACCGACAATTCTAAGACTTCCGCATTGGCCCTGGACATCGCAACTTTCGCAAGTGGATGCAGTAATTCTGAGCAACCGATTGACGGGATCCCCACTACTGGGCCGAGCTTTTGACGTACGGGCGCTGATATCAGAGAGTTTGGTTGTTTTACAGCAGGTGAGCGCGGATAGCGCCGCATGGGCGAGCCCTGAGGGTGGTGATGTCTCAAGATTGTTGGAATTGGAGCTACGGGTGAATGGGGTGAGGGAAGTAGTGGGTGGGCACCGTTTGTTCAATGCTCCCCGTTCATTTGCCGATACCTGGAGGCCCGGAGGGGGATCGGCTTTCCTTTTTCGTGATGGTGTTGTGGAACACTCTCTCCGTCCCTCGATGACGCCTACTTAGCATGTGTACGCGCCGGTTCAACCCCAGCATCTTGCGCCTCTAGCGTCACTGCCGTCTCCGCTTATCGTTTCCCGGCATCGGTTCCTCGCAATTGAGGGGTGCGATGGAGTACCAGCCCCTGTTGGTATTGCCTTGGTCTCACTGAGCCCCAGTTTCCATCATCAGGAGTAACCTCGTTCGTCAACTAGACCCTCCCTCCAGCCATTCTGTTGAAAGTTCTCGTCACCCACAGCAGCCCAGTTTCCGTCATTGGTACGTACGTACTTGGCCACGGTGACCATGCAGTGCATGCACTGCCCTTACCTCCGTCATCAACTAGGCCTACTCTGCTCTATCTGTGAACGGCATGGGAAGCAGGGTATCCCACCATCATCTATCCTTAAGCCGCCAGTACCTAAAAGAAAAACAATGCCCGCACGGAGGGCGGGGCTGGCCTCGCACCCCGGCCAGATACATCTTGAATCCTTGGCGCGCAGGGGCCCCGGCCAATGGCTGGGCAAGGCACTGTCAGTGAGGTTTAAACCACGAGTACTTGGTTTGGTCCAGATTTCGGCCGCGGGAAAAAAACAGAGTAGAATGTTTCTAGTCGGATGAATTTGGTCGGTCCTGCAGTGGCCCATACGTTCCCTAAAAGTGCGGCTTGTTAACTGACACAACTTTAGGAACTAGTGGTGGTTTAAGACAGCTCCTACTGCAAGATTACCCCCAGAGTCCTTTTTTTTTTTTTTTTTTTTTTTTTTTTTTTTTTTTTTTTTTTTTTTTTTTTTTTTTTTTTTTCCATAAGTCGTCATCCAGAACAGCAATGGTCTCAGTCAGCTCCTACTGCAAGATTAACCCCAGAGTCCTTTTTTTTTTTTTTTTTTTTCTCATCCAGAACAGCTGTGATGGTCTCAGTCATTGGTATGTACTACGCCACCATGCTGTCCTCTTACCTCTATCATAGACTGGGCCTATTCTGGCTTTATCCCCCAGGGGGGGGGCTACCTCGGGACTCCTGCCACTAGCGGGACCCCCCTATCATCCCACCTGTGGCCCTGCCCCCCCCAAAAGTAAGGCCCTAAGGTAACCAACTATAGAAAGAACAGCTGCAATGGTCTCAGTCATTGGTATTTACTAGGCCACCATGCTGTCCTCTTACCTCTATCATAGACTGGGCCTATTCTGGCTTTATCCGCCAGGGGGGAGCCTACCTCGGGACTACTGCCACTAGCGGGACCCCCCTATCGTCCCACCTGCGGCCCTGCCCCCCCCAAAAGTAAGGCCCTGAGGTAAGCAACTATAGAAACCCTAATGTTTGAGAAAAGTGGAAATGAAGTGGGGGAAACTCGATTGGAGCCGATGCGTATCCAGAAGACTGACATTCATATGGTCATCATTTCATCTGATTTCCCCATTGACAGATATTAACAGGTGTTTTCATTGTTCACTGAAGCATAAAAACTCTCTGAGAACAGCTGGAATACAGTTACGGGTTTGGAAATTGCGGTCTATTGGACTCAATTGGGGTCAGCTGACTCAGCTCTATTGGACGTCCACCTTCCAGTTAATCATGATTCGAGAGATTGTCAAATCAGATCTTCAACTGTTTTTGACGATCTGACGAATCATAATAGACCAGTCACCAGAGTAACAAAAGCGGGTCTGAAAATTCTCTTCTTCTTTTTCTTTTTTTTCTTTTTTTTTCTTTTTTTTTTCCTTTTTTTTTGAAAATTCTTTATACACTTGAGACAGCGTCGGAATCTCAGGGGACGTACCGAACCATGTCATGTATTCTGCGTAGCCTCATAGGACTGTGTCACTACTGTTCAGTCCAAAGTTCCCCTCGATACCAACTAAGGGTAATGCTCCTGAGTGATGGTCACACTGAGGTAGGATAGTGGAGATAGGGGGTGCGCTAGGAGTACTGACGTGAGGATGGGATGGGAGGTAGCCTCGTTCCCTCAGGACAACCATGGCTGACCGCTCCAGGGGATCAATGTGTGCCAAGTAACCGGCCTCTACAACACCCTGGCCTTTTTGGAAAAAAAAAAAAAAAAAAAAAAAAAAAAAAAGGGGATTGTGATTCCCTGTTATCCTCTGTTACGCTTCAACAATTGCGATTTTTTATTATTATTATTATTATTATTATTATTATTTTAATTTTCCTTTAATGAACGAGACCTCAGCCTGCTAAATAGCTACGCGGGGACCTTTCCTAGTGGCCAGCTTCTTAGAGGGACTGTTGCACGACTAGCCAACGAAAGTTTGAGGCAATAACAGGTCTGTGATGCCCTTGGATGTTCTGGGCCGCACGCGCGCTACACTGATGAATCCAACGAGTCGCTTGCCTGGGTCGAAAGGCCCGGGTAACCTTCTTAAGGTTCATCGTGAGGGGGATAGATTGTTGTAATTATCGATATTGAACGAGGAATGCCTAGTAAGCACGAGTCATCAGCTCGCGCTGATTACGTCCCTGCCCTTTGTACACACCGCCCGTCGCTCCTACCGATTGAATGGTCCGGTGAAGTGTCTGGATTGCGGTGATCTCGGCGGTTTGCCGCTGGGGGTGCTGTGAGAAGTTCATTGAACCTTATCATTTAGAGGAAGGAGAAGTCGTAACAAGGTTTCCGTAGGTGCGATTATTTTTCAAATTGATATCTCTTGGGGTTTCCTTTTGGCTATTTTTATCAGTTGTGTATGCTCATTGCTCAGTGCACATCTTTGTGGCCCTCGTAAGGATCAGACGTTGGGGTGTGAATGCGGAATGCGGCGGGGTGTTGTTGACCTTTTTACGGATCCTGGTGACATCAGACGTCAGGGTGTGAACGTGGATCTTCGCCTTTTTCTGTATCCTGGCAGCATCAGACATCAGGGTGTGAATGCGCGTTGGTCGACCTTTTTAATATGTATCCCGGAGGAATTGTACTTCAGTGTGTGAACGCGGATGGTGCCGACCGTTTTATGTATCCCGCCGGCATCAGACATCAGGGTGTGAGCGCGTCTGTCGACGATTGTTTATTTCGGACGAAGAGTGTCTCACAGCCACGGTGTCCCTTCTTTTTTTTTTTCCTCAGGAAAATCTCCCAAGGGTGCACTGACTCCTCTCTGACTGACAAACATCGCACTTCAATTTTCGCTCGCGTTTGTTGGCGTCGGAGAGGGTATTTCAGCAAACAATTGAGACCATTCTGGGCTCTCATTTGAGAGGAAGTGGACTTGGTCCATTTGTAGGCTTGGGTAGGGGTATTTCAGTAAACAGTTGAGGCCATACTGGGGTCTAACTTGAGAAGAAGTGGGCTTGGTGCATTTGGAGGCATGGTTATGATTATTTCCGTAAACAATGCAGGCCATCCTGGGGACTCGATTCAGCAGAACGGGGTCAGTGCATTTGAAAGGCGTAGGCAGGGGTATTTCAGCAAACAATGGTCCAGGAGCCCATTTGTAGGCATAGGCAGGGGCATTTCAGCAAACAGTGGAGCCCATCATTCTTCTGTTTTTTTCTTAATCCTTTTGAGGGGTGTGCCTCAGGGGTTCACACATCTGTAGGCATGGGCAGGGGTATTTCAGCAAACAATGACCATCCACCGATATCTCATGACTCGACTATAAGATCTTGGTGTCACCAGACTCAGATTTCTCCAAGTTTACCTCCTACTGGTGCTGTTGCAGGAGGCCAAGCGCAATCAGACCATTAGGGGGGGGTCTAATTTGAGAAGAGGTGGGGTTGATGATTTTTAAGGGAGGGGTCTCCCATCCTTTTTTTTGTTCAAATTTGTTTTCTGACCTTTTTAGGGCTATGCGTATTATCTTTTTCTCCCCCCCCCCAAAAAAAACATCGGCATCCAAGCTCATATATCTATCGGCTGACAGAAGGAGACTCCTAGATCTGATTCAGGTCTATAATAGTATAGTGCCTGATGGCTCCAATCTATTGGTGGGGAGCTTCACCAGCTGGTAAACGGGTCCAGTGTCCCTATATACTTAGTCATTTCTGGCATTTTTCGGCCAATGGCATATCTTTCATTCTTCTGTCTGGAAATTGCTGCACGCTTTGGATTGACGGGAAGGGGGGAGGCGAAGGCGCTGGAGTGCTGTTGGGGAGGTTGGGAAA
This sequence comes from Chara braunii, assembly GCA_003427395.1. Classification (NCBI taxonomy): domain Eukaryota; kingdom Viridiplantae; phylum Streptophyta; class Charophyceae; order Charales; family Characeae; genus Chara; species Chara braunii. Next base: position 179,517 of record BFEA01001022.1, read on the forward strand.
GTTCGGGAGAGGACATCTGGGCTTGTCGGTGTGGTGAGGTGGGAGTATTTATTGGTGGGTAATTTTTAGGGGTCTGGATGTCAAAGGAGGCACATGTGAATATGCACAATGCACCGCGTGGGCAGATCGTGGTTGATTTTTTTTTTTTTTTTTGCTCTTTCTTTTCTTTTTTTGTTCATGGAATTGGAACATGGATTTTGGTCTCGACAATTATTGCAGAAAGTCAATCTCTGTTAGGGCTTGCCTCCACTATGCAACACTCTCCGTGCATTTGGACACTCTGTGGACAAGGTGCAATTGGACAAGTCCAGCATGCTCACCTGCCTGCCTGTTTGTCGGTTTGTCTGCTTGTCCGCCTGCCTGTCTGCCTGTCTGCCTGTCTGTTTGTTTGTTTTTTTGTTTTTTTGTTTGTTTGTTTGTTTGTTTGTTTGTTTGTTTGTCGGTTGTTTGACAATGTGTGTGTGTCTGTCTGTCGGTCCGTCAGTCGGATCGTCGGTCGGTGGGTCTGTCTGTCTGTTTGTCGGTCAGTCTGCCGGTGAGTCTGTCTGTCTGTATGCCTGCCTGCTCACCTGCCTGCCTGTCTGTCTGTCTGTGTCTGTCTGCCTGTCTGTCTGTCTGTCTGCCTGTCTGCCTGTCTGCCTGTCCGCCTATCTGCCTGCCTGCCTGTTTGTTTGTTTGTTTGTTTGTTTGTTTGTTTGCTTGTTTGTTTGTTTGCTTGTTTGTTTGCTTGTTTGTTTGTTTGTTTGCTTGCTTGTTTGTGTCTGTCTGTCTGCATGCCTGCCTGCTTGCCTGCCTGCCTGTCTGGCTGCTCACCTGTCTGCCTGTCTGTCTGCCTGTCTGCCTGCATGTCTGTCTGTTTGTTTGTTTGTTTGTTTGTTTGTTTGTTTGTTTGTTTGTTTATTTATTTGAGTGTGTCTGTCTGTCTGTCTGTCTTCCTTTTTGTCCGTCTGTCTGTCTGTCCATCTGTCGGTTGGTCGGTCTGTTGTTTGTCTGTCTGTCTGTCAGTCTGTCCTTCTGTCGGTCGGTGGGTGGGTCTGTCTGTCTCCCGGTCGGTCTGTCGGTCGGACTGTCCAGTGGGTCTGTCCGTCTGTTGGTCTTTTCTGTCAGTTCGGTCTGTCCGTCTGCCTGCCTGCCTGCTCACCTGCCTGCCTGTCTCTCGGTTTCTCTGCCTGTCCGCCTGTCGGTCTGCCTGTCTGTTTGTTTGTTGTGGTTGTATGTTTGTTTGTGTTACCTGATATCATCTGACAAGGACCTATCAGCATGTACTCTCTTTCTTCAATCTGTTTGACGATACATCACCTGTCTCTGAGGGCATCACACCACCACTAGAACATGGAAACATACAGTGCCATAATTTTTATCTTCTCCATTTGGTGAGTGGAGCCCCCAGGCCCTGATCAGAGTATGAACCGAGCCATGCATTCCAGCCGTGACTCTGTCATTTTGGGCCTCGCTCCACTACTCACCAAATGTGCAAAATGAGATTCTGAACAAATCTTGGGCAAGAACATGTGAACATACACCGCCATATTTTTCAGGAAAAATAAAAATAAAATAAATCAGAATCTTCTTTTGTGCATATGGTGAGTTACTGTAGTGAAGCGAGGCCCTCTTATCTTTCTTTTTTTTTTTCTTTTTTTCTTTTCTCTTTTTCTTTTCTTTGGAGCGAGGCCCTCTTATCTATTTTACCCCTCAAATCATTTGCCTCATATTTTTGAATTGAGCAAGAGTCCCAGCAGCCCGAACCAGTTTGGAAGCCTTTTTTATTATTTTTTTATTTATTTCAAATTATTTGACAATGTTTTTTTAACTTTTTAGGGTAATTTTCAAAAATAGTGCACGTCCTTTTCACAGCAGAAATATTGGCAGCGCCCCAGTTTCGTTGCAAAAATATATCTTTTTTTTTTTTTTTTTTTTTTTTTCCTTAAAAAGATTCATGTGGTAGTAGCGGCTGGGCTCTTTGCCTCGGGAAGTGTCTGACTCGCATGTTCAACCAGTGGGGATGTCACTTTGGAGGTTCCACATTTTTGGGGACACCTAACCATGGAGACTACACTTCTACTTTGTTACCTTTTTAACTGTCATAAGTCGAGCCCCTATAGCTGGTTACCTAGACCTAGCCTAACTAGACCAAGGCTCCCAAACCCGCAATGTGCCAAGGATCTAACTACAGACCCCTGACTGCTACCATAGAGGAACACCCTGATTACTCAGGGACGACCCGGAGCAGATTGGGCTATTTCCAACCTGCATCAACCTCACAGACTCTGGTGGCGAACCGCACTTGTATGAACGGTACGACATCCACCCTACCCTTCCCAGATGAGTCTTCTACCGGGAGGAATCCCCTTGATGTGTACCCCTAAGTGACCACTCCAGTGGGTATGACAGACCAGGCACTATCCCCGATGAAGCCTATCTCGCAGGCATCGTAAGATTTTAACGGGGGCCCGCCTGCAGGCATCGTAAATACGTAGGACCCGTCCTGCTACGACCATTCTATAGGATGCATGAGAGGCGGGATCTAACCAGGAGCAGGGCGGGACAAGTATGGGTTCAACCATCGGTGAACCTCTGGATCGGGAAACCCCAAGCGGTACCCAAGACATCTGAAGACACCCCAGGAACCCATACAACCCCCATGGAACCTGAAGAGGTTCACACCCCTCATGCGGACTGACACCCTAACCTAACTCGACCCCTAACCTAAACCCCATACTGGCCAGTATGTCTGGTGCAGACCCGATCATCGGACTGGAGGCCTGACTAAACCCTTCGAGTACCCCTCGTCTCAGGAGCAACCCCAATAATCGGACTATCCAAGGGTTCTGATCATTCAGGACAGACAACCCTCCCCCAAAGCCCGCGGTGAGACTCCCCAGACCTAGGCGCAGACCCAATCATTGGGTTGGAGATCAGACCCATTGAACACCCCTCATCTGTGGAGTAACCCCCTTAGTCATTGGACCACCCCAAAGGCTGAGTACTCAAACAGTCCTCCCCCAAAGCCAGCTCCCAGAATACTAACAACATGGACCAGTCCCTTGGGCGGTGCGCAGGCAGTGTCAGTATAAACTTACCAATGCGTTGTCCCAAGGGTGGGGTGCGAATGGCTGGGTACTATGAGAGCACGGTCCGGCGGAGTGCGCGAGGCTGCGGAGTTTTGAACCCACACCCTCATACCACAATGCGCACTTCCAGCGGTGTCCTAACCACTTGGACACCAGGCCATTCATTGCAGCTTTTTTTTTTCTTTTTTTTTTCATTGCAGCTTTAGAGGTCCCCGTAGTTTCACAGAGAAAGTATTTGCAGGGGGGGTGTTGAAAAAAACATAGATCTTGCGGACCCCTACGACATATCTGCTGCGAAACCTCGACACGACATAGGGCATCGCGGCACGGGACACGAAACGAAAAACGAAAAGAGTGCATCTTCCTGCAGAAAATGGCCAGGTTCATGGGTTTGCTATAAATAGTAACAAGTGTATTTTGCCACCTTTCGTGGGCAGATGCACTCATCTCGTTTTCGTTTCGTGTCTGCTGTGAAACCTCATAGTCAGATGCGCCCGCCAGATTTTTGTCTTTTCACATTCCCAGAGTGGTGGTGGTGTGGCGAGGCCCAAAGTACCTAACACAATATCAGAGCCGTGTCCTTTTTTGTTTTTTGTTTTTTTGTTCTGCCTTCTGCTCATCGGGGGACAGCCATATATTTTTCTCTCAATGCCTTTCTCGGCCTTTTGGCGGCTAAAAAGTAGAACAAGTGTAGTATCTGTTCTGAGCAGTTTAATATTTGATCCGTGGTCCATCGGGCCACAACGGTATCAAATTATTTTTTCTTGGCTTCGAAGGAGTCACAGGCGTAGGCTTGCTTGCTCGACCCCTCCAGCGTGGCCTCTGTATTGCACAGCCGCCGAGCGTGGCCTCTGTATTGCACAGCCTACTCTGAAGAAGTGGGGGGGTCGACCCCTCCTGCCCTGAGCCCCCCACTTCTTCAGAGTAGGCTACTCTTGAGACTTCGTGTTTGCCCGTGAAGGGTAGTGCCTGGGAATCTCGGCTGTGGCCAAGACATCTCGGCCGTGGCCAATCTGGGGTGTGGCCGAGACATCTCGGCCGTGGCCAGTCCGGGGTGTGGCCGAGACATCTCGGCCGTGGCCAGTCTGGGG
>BFEA01001022.1:198138-209586 GCA_003427395.1 Chara braunii
GGGGGCAGGGTTGCGGGGCCGAAGGCGGGCCTGCGGGGTTAGGCGGCGGGGTACCCGGGGCTGGGCGGCGGCGGGGGTCGTCCGGCGGTGGCGGGGTTGGATGGCCCCCGCGGCGGGGGTCCGGGGTCCACAGCCTCACACCGGCTTTGCCCCCGGGGATCCCCGCTCGACAACGCTGGCTGCGCTCCTCTCGTAGCTCGGATGTGTCCAGACGTGGAATACGACAGCAGAGTATACACTGTGTTATACGCCTCTGAGTCAGTACATATATCTGTTACCACTGTGTTATATGTACTGCTACCTCAGTACATATATCTCCTGTGTCCAGATGTGGAACACCAGAACGGAGTAATATATTACACTGTGTCATAGTTTCACTTGGAGTTGAGCATCTCACTCATTCGAATCGGAACAGTATAATGACACAAACTCAAGTTTGTGAGTAAAACGAGTTGTCGCTCTTCACAGACTTAGAGGAGTAGGATGACCTGTATTTTGAAGTGTGAGGACCAGAATCAATTGGAGTTCTGCACCGATGATCGTGTACATGTGTAGAGCGAGAGAGATAGAAAGAGAGAGAGAGAGACAGAAAGAGCGAGCGAGAGAGAGACAGAAAGAGCGAGAGACAGAGAGTCTTAGAGAGACTGTACTTAATTTTCAGGAGACGCAGGGTCGAGCACACGCGTAGACCATCAGCCTCGTTTTTTAAAGCATTTCAGACGATCATTGTAGGAGAGCAGTAAGGTAATGTGAATTTTCAAGATAAGCGAAACTCGGATGTATCCGAGATCACAGGAGATAAACAGACAGAGGAAATCCGCAAGAAATGGTCGTGTACATTTGAAGAGCGAGAGATATAAAAAGAGAGAGAGAGACAGAAAGAGCGAGAGATAGAGTGTCTCAGAGAGACTGTACTTAATTTTCTCGAGACGCCGCACGGACGGCGCAGGGTCGAGCACACGCGGAGATAATCAGCCTCGCTTTTAAAAGCATTTCAGACGATCGTTGCAGAAGAGCAGCAAGGTAATGTGATTTTCCCAGATAAGCGAAGTTCGGATATATCCTAGATCAAAAGAGATTGACAGAGAGGAAGCCCGCAAGAAATCGCATATTAGCATGCCAGAGGGCTGAGAGATGGAAAAAACAAGCACCGTATAGTCACCCACAACATTTCGTGTTACTGACGTATCCGAAGTGTCGAACTAGTATGGACCCTTCAGTTTGAGGCTTCCCCTAGAGAGAGAGAGAGAGAGAGAGAGAGAGAGAGAGAGAGAGAGAGAGAGAGAGAAAAAAAAATATTGTACCATTATTCACCACATTTATGATCCATCCGGAGTGTCTCGGCTGTGAGTCGCTTCGCTACGATCTAGACAAAGCTGACAGAGATAGAAAGAGCGCGGCAGAGAGATGGAGAGGGAGACAGAGACAGAGACAGGGACATAGACAGAGACAGAGACACAGAGAGTGACAGAGAGAGTATGGATGTCGTCGTCACTCAAATAGAGAAATCTATCTCCAACAGTGTCAGAGGCCTTCTTCAGAACCTCCTCCACCACCGCCTCGTTGTGAAGGGCTGAGTACAAAGGATCGTCGTATCCCGGCTGAGCTGGTAGCTCCATCCTGACGTCGCTGAGTGTCGGATCAATCCAGTCGTCGGCGGAATTGTCCTTGTCCAAAGTCGTCAGTAGTCGACAACCCTCAATGCCTGCCAGTTGAAGTCCTTCGTCCGTGTGCCTCAGATGAATCCGAATCACGGTCGTCTCCAAAGATTCATCAGGGAGGGACATGTTCATAGGGCCCTGGTTCGGATTCATCCGAGCCCACGCAGTTTCCAATGACGCCGGCATGACCGCTTTCACCGGGGAGTCGCTTACGACTGCTAACCCGGCTCTGAGTGTGTTGGGCTCGACATTGGAACTGGTCGCCAACTCACCCTCAGTCGGACAGTCCGCCTGCAGCACCTTGTGGGCTTTTACGCACAGCATTACTTCATCCTGACACCAATCGTCTGTCATGGCAGACACGGCTTCCTGGTTCGGATGAATCCGAATTTTGTCGCCAGGGTTTTCGGAAACACGGACCACCCGTACGAGTTCTGTAGACAGCTGTGCTCCCTCGATGGCACGGCCTTCGCGGTTCGGATTAATCCAAACTTCCTTTGAGACGAAACGGAACACAGTTCCAGCTTGTCGCTGCCGGACCCGTGGTATGTTGTCGTTTCGCTTCCCGGAAGGCACTGAGTTCCGGACAACGACGTCGTCTCCAAGGTTCGGATTGATCCGAGACAATCCGCCAACCGTTTTTGGAGTTGAGCGAAGCATGTTCCATGCTTTGCGACACCCGCCCCGCCAACTGCATCGACAAACTGTATCTCGCTGGTGGAGCTAATCACAGGGTTCTGCTCGCCAGGTCGCGTAATACACCCAGGCCTCAAGTCGTTCCCCGTCTCCATTAAGGTGCTGCCTGTTACCGCCAGAACCCCACCGTCCTCGTCGCGGTCGACATCGGACCCCTGCCCGTCTCCTCTGTGATGCTTCGTCTTCTCTCCAGTGCGAGGCTTTTTCTTCTCTCGGCTGCCCTTCTTCCCCTCTCCGCCGCCTGCGTGCCTCGGAGACCGCTGTTTCGTCGAACACTGTTCACTTCCACCTCCGGTACCTCGTTACCCGCCGCCTTCACCATCCCCGTCGCCGTCCTTTCCGCGAGACTTTCGCTTTACAACTCCTGCCGGCGGGGTGACCTCAGCCAACTCCCAACTCACTTGCTTAATTGACGGGCTTGACAAAAGGGCGTAGAACGCGGAGGACACTTCCAGCCATTTATTTGACTGCAATAACTCGAACAGCGTGTCCCGGTATTCGCGAAGAGCAGGGTCGTCCTTACTTCGTCGATTGACCTCACTTAATCTCTCCAATACCGCATCGTAGGCGCGCGATTCAAATGTCTCGAGGTCCCAACGATCGTCATATATCCACCCTCCACTTACGTCCCTCACAGCCACTGCCCATTCGCCGTCGAGAAGGACTGGCTGGAATTGGTCTGGGTGCCACACGATATCATGGCCCCAATCTTCAGCTGTGGAGAAGGTGTGTTTGTCGCCCATGTGGAAGGGAGCCGCAGGAGCCTTGAGATGCGGATGGTCCAGAGGAACGGGATGGTTGGGTCGAAGACGTTCGGGCTGCGGCGTGAGACGAATAGGCTCCCCCGGCGAACTCCTCAGACGAGATAACCCACCCCTCTTGACAGGCGCTGAGGAGGACATGGGCTTGGGACCGCCCGAGGTAGGTGTAGCGACTCAGAAACTTGGGCGTTGAAGATGGTCAATTGCCCGTCCAAATCGAAGAGGTCGTCCTCAACGCTCTCCTCCTGCTCAGTCTCGATATTAAAGTCGTCCTCCTCACCGAATGCGAGCTTGTACTTATCCAAAGTGAAGTCGGTCGGATCGACAACATCCTCGTTAAAAAAGACATATTCCAGCCTCTTAATGAAGCTCACAGCGCCGGCCCGACTTGCTCCGTGGTAGCCCTGGAGGACCGCAATGGCGACTTCCTTCCGCACCACATACTGCGGGTCAAATCTCAACCTTGGTTGTTCGTCGTAAAGAAAGGAGTAGACCTGGCGCCTTTTCTTCAGAGTCAACTTGAAGAACATGTCCTTGTTTGGGTCATAAACAGGCTCGACCACGACATGGTGGAAATCGCATGGGCAAGGCTTGGACGACACTTCATGGGTGACATACTGCACGGTGTATTCGAGCTGCGTTATGTCCCCATCCACGACCAAGACGTGCCTTCCCTGCTGAAGCAGACTCCACACCACGTGCGCGTGCGGCTTGCCCAAGAACAGCACGACATCCGCCACACCACAGAAGAAAAGAAGCTGATTGCACAACTGATTCGGATTCCGCTTGCCGTCCTTGTACAGAGCCCCCCTCTGGGTAAGGTTTCGATATCCGCGAAAGTCAAGGACTTGAAAGACTTCTCCTCCACATCCGTGGGTGTCACTTTCTGTTTCTTACGGAGAGCGGCGACGTCGTCTTCAGCAACAGCTCCCTCGTACACCGGGTGAGTCAGTAGCCGAGGATCCTCGCCTTTGAAAAGGATGTGCATCACATCCGGCTCCTCCCAGACGCTGTTTCCGAACTGATGCGTCTTCTTCGATGTCGTCTTTCGAACCCACTTCCCCGTGTAGCATCGGGTAGCCCCAAGCGCAGACAAACATGTCATGAAGGAGAGGTTCCACAGGCAGGGAACGAAGACCACCAATGTCCAGCAACTCACTGAGAGACGCGAATGCCCCAGAGTCCCATTGCGCACGGTCCACAGTACCGCATAAGTCGAGCACGCAAGTGTGGGAGCGTAGCTGATGCCCTAGTTTTCCCAACGCCTCCTTATGATCTTTGGCACTCAATGGGTCGACGTTAAACTGGGCCAGTGTCGTCAAGGCGCTTGTCCTTGTCCACATAATGTTGATGCATTCATCAACGCCCCGAGGACTTTTTTTGCCTTTGGCGCGATCTCTAGTGATCACCGAAAGGACGACACGCTTCCACTCCGCCGGGAAATGCTGGTCGTTGACGAGGGCTGCCGTTCTCTTGATGTTGTTGTCGTGTTGACACCCGAGAAACTGAGGGCACTTGTTGACGTATGTGGTGTCCGTGAAAAATTTCCTGCTCTCGTTCCAAAGCTTGTCGTTGAGACCTCTGTCCTTGAACTCTTCGAACAGTTGCTTCCTGGACCTGAAGAACGTGGAGTTGGCATTCCACTCCTGCTTATCCATTTCCTCGTTCTCGAACTCCACGTAGTGCCACAGCCTCAGCATAATCCGGTCCATTTTTATTATGTCGACCATCTCCTTGACACTGAATTTCCCCTGCTCGGCCAACTTCTTGCTTCTCGTTTGAACCCACACGACGTTAAGGTTCAAGACGCCGTTCAACAGCCTTTTCTTCTCGCGGTCCGTCAAGTCCACCAGTTCCTTCCAGCAGTGGACATATGGCTCCGGAACTTTCACGTAGAAAGTTTTCTCCTCTGCGCCTTTCTTTGGCTTCCCCCTGCCCCTTTTCAACGACGGGTCGTCCACCTTCACGTACGAGACGTGTTTCTTCAGCCCCTGGCTGTTTGTCACAATGGAGAGTCCTGGCTTGGCCACCTCCTCATGGGTGGGCAGCTTTTCAGTCCAAAGCCGGCCGTCGGAAGCAAGGAGTTTCTCTTTCGATCACTCCTCATAGAACTTCAACCCAAAAGCGAAGACGGAGTCATCTGCCATGGCCAGCGGGAGGTAGAATCGAAGTTTCTCAGCCCATTTCTTTCTTTTCTTTGCTTCCGTTGACAGGTTCCAGATAGGCGTGTACGGCGTCTTCTTCATTGCCAATGCCATGAACCGCACCCACTTTCGCACCTCGTCCTGTTTCTTCGAGGCATTGCCGAGCACCACACGCGGTTTGCCCTTAATTTTTCAGATATTGCGGATGTCCCGCATAGACAAAAACTGCAAGCGCGGTGGATTCTTCTTGTCTTTCATGTTGTCTTCACAGTTGACATGGGCGTAGCCGTCGAACTCGTCGTCGGGGAAGTAGATCGGTCTAAATGGCCATTTACAGAAGTTGTAGTAATCAAACACGGGATGGTGTTTCACCATCATCGTCGCCCTCGCGTTATGCTGTCCACACACAGGATAATACCAGTATTTCTTCGGGTGTGAGCTGTTGGAGTCAGCAGGCACGCGCACAGCAGGCTCGCCGTTCTCTGGAGGCGCGACGATCGGAGCGAGAACGAAAATGGGCTTCATATATCTCATGTCTTTGCGTTCGTAGCAATCGATCATAGCCGACGCGATGGTATCAACGAGGAACTCGTCCGAGGATTGGTGGTTGTACGCATCTTCCCAGTCTGGAATAGCTAATATTCTTTCGGGATTGATGTGCAACACGACGTTCTTCTGCACCCCTATCTGCATCTCAAGGAAGAACGCATTGTCGAGGTTAAAGGCGTTGAGGTTAATCTCCACGTCGTCATCCCCCTCCCCGCTGTCGCCCTCGTCTGCTTTCTTCCCCCTCGATGATTTCGACCGTTTCCCGGAAGACTCACCGGTTCTTCGCCGTATCGACAAGAATTTTGGCGTTTCATCCCCACCTCCAACCCTTTTCCTCTTCTCAACGGAACCACCCTCTCGTGTTGTTGGCGTCCGAGCACTGCCTCCTGCCTTTCTCTGCCTTTGCAGAGCACCTACTCCCTCTCGCTCTTCCTCATCTGGCAAGTTGCGCCTGCCTCCCGACTCAGTCTTTTCAGCCGATCTCTCACGGAACGGCCCCTGCTCGGACACCTCCTCCTCACTGGCGACGTTCCCACTTGCTTCTCGTTCCTGGCTCAACTCCGTCTGCAGTTGCGCCGGCGCTGGTCGGGCCCGGCGAGTCGTCTCATCTGACCTACGCACCTCCCGAACCTGCGGACCACCCGCTCGATCTCCAAGTGAAACCTCGGCCACCTGCATGCCACGAACGAACGAACCGATCCTTTCGACCACACCACGAGGAGCCGTCGATTCTGAGCCCTGTCGCAACCGTTCGCCATCGCCGCCTCCATGTGGCGTCGATTGCCCAAGCAAACCGTGGTGGCGAGATACATGTAAGCCCGGTTTCAAAGGAGCACGCGGATGGTCGTCCCCTGCGTCGTCTGACATGCCCACCTCTTGATCAGGAGGCGTAGCTGGCAGGCCACCCTGACCTCCCATCCCCCCTTCAGAGCACTCTCCTCCCGCGAACCCAACAGGACCACTGATCGATGTTCTAGGTCCGACGTCCACGGCACTGACAGAGGATCCAGATTTCGCCTAGACCTCGAGGAAGTCTGTGACCTGAACGGCCTCGTCGTGCCTCGACGCTAGCGGGACAAAGGCAAAGACATCGCACGACGGTCGTACCCGCCGAACATCCTTCCGGCAACCTTGCATCCCTTTGCGATGCCATTGTAAGAACCATCACTTCTGTAATGCTTCTTCAACGTAAACTTCAAATTGTATTCGCCATCGTCGACCCACTGGACGATGGACCTTGCGAGACGCATTCTGCCGGCGCGAACGCCGACGAACAAGAGCGGCCCGCACGGTGGTTGCAAAGGGTCGGAGCCGTTCTGGCTCGCCTAGTCCAAATACCGAACACGTTTGTTGTAGTCGCACCACAAGTTTTGAGCACGTCGTTCTTCCTCCCCGCCTCCAACTCCCTGACTCGTTTCCCTTGCTGGCGACGACGTCGTCCCTCGACGCTCCTCTCCATGCGGGGCGGAACCACCAGCGGAGCGGCCTCGTCCGTGTGAAGCCATTCCCTGAAACACACGGAGGAAATGAACCCACATTCACTCAGAACAGTCAGCACGTCCCAACATCAACCACGACCCACAGCACGTATTCTGTTATCGGTCACCCGAACTCCAAAAGAACGAAGTTCAGTCATAGTTAGACGACAGTGGTCCATAAGCCTGCACGTTTCGGATGAATCCGAGGCATGGTGAGACATCCTCGTCACACTGCCCTTAAGAGAATGAATGGTCGAAAACGAAGACCGCGGGATAGATCGGATACATCCAAAGCAGGCGCAGTAGAAAAACCGATGTCGCATAGGAACCTGCACCGGGAAAAGCAACATCTCGGAAGAAGGCCCTAGAACGCTGATACGGTAGACGAAGACGAATGCATTGTCATCCGAAGTCGACAAGTGGATTGTAAAGTCTGTCGTTGTAGCTCGGATGAATCCGAGCTCCAAAGCGGTGTAAACCACCCCCTTTCGGCCCGTACGAAACCGAACTCGAGTTTTCTTGTCCTTCTAAGTCGGTAACGGTTGTGACTCGGATGCATCCGAATTCGAACAGCGTGATCCAGAGATGGTCGTCCACAAGAGGTCATCTACAGCACGTGTTTTCGTCACCGACCTTAGAGCACTGGGTTAAACCTATCCTGCCGGAGGTTCGGTTCGGTTGAACCTGAACTTCGCAAATGTGGCTGGAATTAATTCGAGACGGGGACCGGCGGATGGACCCCACGGTCTGTTGACGCCCATCCAGCCATCCAAGCTTCCGTTATTCCCCAGCTGTCGTCGGGTCCAACCTAATTTCGCACGGTGTGTCTTCGTCCTTGAGTGTTTAAGACGTCTGTGGCTCGGATTTATCCGATTTCGACAGAGGCTGTCCCGATACGTGCGAGCACGACAGGCTGCGCCGACACCGTGTGCTTTCGACGTACAAGTTTATCAGACCGTGCGACGTCGTCAATACCCTCTGCGCTTGTGGTAAATCCGAAAATGCCACCGGTGTGGTTCGGATTAATCGGACTTCGCCGAGGCGCTTCGCTTTGTTGTCGCCCCACCACACACCGGACCTCCCCGCGATTGCCGTAGTGTGTCATTATAATTTGTGCGTCATCATGGGGGATATCGTCGTCGTCGTGAGTTTTAGTTGGTTGTTGCTCGCCCAATCCAAACAACAGACACGTTTGCTGTAGTCGCAGCACAAGTTTCGAGATCGTCTTTCTTCCACCGAGCGTAACCATCTCGACTCGTTTTAGTTGCGTGAATCCGAGGCATCGTTGACCCTCGTCATCAGACTGCCCTTCGTAGAGCAAATGGTCGAAGACGAAGACAGCGTGGTAGTTTGGACACATCCGAACTGGGCAGAGTTGAAAGACTGACGTTGTGACTCGGATGCATCCGAATTAGGCCGACCACAAGAGGAGGACATTGGCACGGCGTGTTTTCCTCAAAGACCTGTGAGCAGAGGGTGGACCCTATCCTATCGGAGGTGTTGTTCGGATTAATCTGAGACGGAACGGTTTTTTGACAGCGTGTGATTTCGTCGTTCACGTTTATCGGAACGTGCGGCGTCGTAAATACCGTCAGAGCATGTGACGAATCCAAATTTGTCATCAGTGTGGTTCGGATTAATCCGAACTTCGCCGAGGTGCCTCGATTGGTCGCCAGAGTTTTAGTGGGTTGTGGCTCGGATGCATCCGAAATTAACAAGGGTGGCTCGAAATTAACAAGGGTGGCTCGAATACGTCAGTTGTTGCGCCACCACAAGATGGTATGGATAGGGTGGGCTGTCGTCCTCCTGGTTGGTCAAACATGTCGCCGTCGACAATACCCTATGAGCATCTCATCGCTTCGTGTCCTGTCCTGTGTCCAAATCAGCGGACGGGATCCTCGCGGCGTTCGGCTGATGCGAGGTTTGATAGAATTTAAAGATTTGAATTCGCGTTCGCCTCCTGTGTCTTCGAATCTGTCGTAGCAGTTTTCGGATTACTGATTTGTGATTGCACTCAGGGGGGGACCAACCTGAGATCGGTTGAGCGACTCTCTGCGATAGACAAAGATTGGAGGAAGGCAAAAAACCCGCATAGACACGGAAGGGAGACTAAGATCGATAGAGACGTCGACAAGAAGAGGATGCGCAACGAGAAAGCCTGTCTTTAGCTCTCTGTGTCTCCATGTGCAGATCCTGCGGATGGTGTTGTCCATTTCGGAATTCGCAATGTGACCCGTTAATAAAACGGCACAAAAGAAATATAAGAAAAAATTGTTCGTGTCGGCGAGAGGAAGATTGGCGAAAAATATGAAAAATTCGACGAATGTGGAGGACATTTTACGGATACAGAACCGAACGCCAACGAACTGCACGATGTGACTTACTCGGGAAACGAATAAGCAAACCGAGCGCAATAAAAATTAATTCGGCGTGAAGAAACTCCATATGCAATCCAGAAGAGACACGATTCGTGAGAAACCATGTTCTCGTGTTCAACAACATACGACTGAAATCCTTATATCGCAGTTCGTGAGAGAGACAACATATTGACGACAAGCGAGTAACACTTCAAGAAAACATCTTAAGTGACGACACAATCTCGAAGGGCGTGTCGCAACATTCTCGGGCTGCATTTGCGGGTCCCGTTTCGTTGGTGACCACTCGCCCCGATTAGATGGCACACTCACATGTCCACGTGACAGCTCCTGAACATGTGTGGCGACGATCAGATAGAGCCCCACATCCATCAGCGTGGCCACGCTTGTTCAGGACGTGACACGTGGACGTCTGAGTGTGCCATCTGATCGATGCGAGTGATCGCAAATGAAACGCATGCATTCTTGCTCCCGAAACTCCTTCATCTCGCCTCGATCAGATGGCACACTCACACGTCCGCATGTCATGTCCTGAACATGAGTGGCCACGCTGATGGGTGCGGGGCTATATTGTAGCCTCGCATTCATTCTGCTGCCGCATAGAGCCCCGTTGTTGCATAGAGCCCCGCATCCATCAGCGTGGCCACGCTTGTTCAGGACGTGACACGTGGACGTCTGAGTGTGCCATCTGATCTATGTGAGTGATCGCCAATGAAATGCATGCATTCTTGCTCCCGAAACTCCTTCATCTCGCCCCGATCAGATGGCACACTCACACGTCCGCATGTCATGTCCTGAACATGCGTGGCCACGCTGATGGGTGCAGGGCTATATTGGAGCTTGGCATCCATTCTGCTCTCGCATAGAGCCTCGCGTCCATCAGCGTGCAAACGCTTGTTCAGGAACTGACACGTGGACGTTGACTGTGCCATCTGATCGGGGCGAGTGGTCGCCAATGGAACGAGATCCGCAAATGCACCCCGAGGTAAGTTCGCGAAAGAAACAGGCCAACGCATAAGACGAACAAAATAGAGGCGCTGAAGATAAACTAACGATGGGGACGAAGATGGTAGTTAAACACAAAGGCACACACGTCCACGTGTCAAGTCCTGATCATGCGTGGCCTTGCTGATGGGTGCGGGGCTCTATTCGACAACATTCTGTTGCCGCATAGAGCCCCACATCCATCAGCGAGCCCACGCTTGTTCAGGACCTGCCACGTGGACTTGTGAGTGTGCCATCTGATCGGGGCGAGTGGTCGCCAATGGAACTAGATTCACGACATAGAGGCACTGATAGAAAATTGACGACGATGGTGGTGGAACACGACGCTGTTGGTTCTGTCTCGTTCGTTTGTCTGCGCTTGTCTGTTACGTTCGCTAACTTTGTGCGAACGACACAGACAAGCGCAGTAAAAGGAACGAGATAAAAGACAAAAAGAGAGATAAAGAGATAGCGAGAGAGAGAGAGCGCGACAGAGAGGCGATCTCCGCCTTCATCACACGGCCCAATCAAACGTCACGATCAAATGGCCCCGAACGTCATAGACTCCCTATCACACATCGGACTCATGAACAGAAATCCCTGTTGGATCACACGACAATGCTCATTCGCGGCGACTGAACCCAATGTAATCGCCACCGCGCGAATCCCGACTACAGATCATGTACATGTGTGGGCATTCTCGCGGTCTACGCAAACCCAGCATGGCAGGACTTTTCAGGTCGGAGGAGATGGCGAGAGAAAGAGAGACAGAGAGAGAGAGAGCGAGAGAGGGAGAGAGA
>BFEA01001022.1:209968-225573 GCA_003427395.1 Chara braunii
AGAGAGAGAGAGAGAGAGAGAGAGAGAGAGAGGGAGAGAAAGAGAGGCAGAGCCAAATAGAGAGAGAGAGACGAGGAGTGAGAGAGAGAGAGATGAGAAAGGGAGATAGAATGAGAGAGAGAACGCACCTTTTCTTTCCTCGATTTACAACTGTTGTTGGAAACAATGGCCCCAGCGACTTGGTTGATGATCTCAAACCGCAATACGACGACGCGTGTCGCGACGCGCGAAAAGGGAGGTGCCGACGCGTCGCAAATGGAGACGTGGGAGATTGAGACGCGAAGGAGATGGCGAGGCGAGGGATATGACGATGAGGGAGAGAGGGAGAAGCGAGCCAAACGGCGGGAGAGACGGCGACGAGATGACTGTGTCCCTCGACGACGAGATGGCTGTGTCGCTGGCAAGGGCGGGTGGTCCGGGCGCGCGACGGGCATTTTCGACCGTGAGGGTTGGCGACACCTGCTATTGCCTGCTGCTTCGGACGATTGCAATGCCCACCTGCAAATTCGCGGAACGGCGCCACCGTCATTCGAATGGCGGATACATCCGCGCGGGGCCCAAGAAACGAAAGTGGGCGGGAAAAGTCACTCCGGATGACGCGTTGGAACCGTCGATATCACGGTAAAATCCGCTCGGGCCCCGATAATCAAAAGTGGGCGGGAAAATTTGCGCCAGATGATGCGTTGGGAACGTCGATAGCACGGTGAAAAAAGGCCAGTCCTCTCGCAATCACGGCCCGCCCTCCCTCGACGGTTTCGGACCGTGCGATTTCGTGAGGAGGGTCCGTAAAAAAAGGGACCGCCTGATGTCACAGCCCCCGACGCGGCAGTACCTGTGGCGGTCAGCTTAAGGGCCCCTCAAGCCTTGCTCACTGCACTCTCCGTTCTCCTGTCGGGCACCAAATGAATGGGGGTGGCTATCACACCCGTTCGCTGGTGTTATTTCTTGCGTGTGCTACCTTCGCGACGCGTCCGCCATCGCTCGAAGTCGCCTGCATCATATCGCTGGCCCCTTGCGCATCCAGGCCCTCGTTCTTCTAACAATCGTCGATAGCCGGGGGCGCCAACGAAAATGTCACGGGACTGTAGACCTTGCGAGTCATCCCATTCGCGCTGTGCTTTCTTGTGTTGGCTGGAGGCGTTTGTCGACTCATAAGTCAGTAAGAAGCCCACGCCCCCTGCTCGACCCCTTCACCATTTCAAGCCCCCACCTCTTCCCATTGCCCTTCTGCTCCTTCGACCATGCAAGTCTTGTTCTCTGCCACCACCTGCTTCACCAATCACGCGCGCACGATCTTGAGCGCACGACGCCCACCGATCACAACGACAGAAGACCCCATGCAGTGACACACGCTGACGTCATCATCTTGCACATGACGTCAGCGACGGGCAATGGCTTGCGGCTTTCACAGTCATCCGCCTCGAGTTTTGGCGTCCCCAAGATCACTTGTTTGCGTCCTCAACATCGCTTGTTGGCGTCCTCACCATCGCTTGTCGGCGTCCTCACCATCGCTTGTTGGCGTCCTCACCATCGCTTGTTGGCGTCCTCAACATCGCCCTCTAGCCTTGGCGCTCTCCGTCGACCACATCTGACGTGTGGAGAAAGTCGCATCGCCCTCGAGTCTTGGCGTCCTCGACATCGCTTGTTGGTTCTTTTTCTTAGACCCTGGCTCGCGGGTCGTCCTCTCCCAGTCTACTTAGGATATCGCAATGCAGTCGGTCGTGCGAGTATTCTTCTACATCACTGCCAGCTCCATCTATCACGCATGAGTCGACATGTGCGCGATCGTGAGTCCACGATGTCCGCAGCTCACAACCACGAAAGTTCCCTTCCATTGACACACGCTGACGTCACCATCTTGCGCATGACGTCTGGAATTCCAAATGGCCTGCGGCTTTCGCAGTCAAGATCGTCGGACGCCTCCGACGACCGCATCTGACGCGTGGATGAAGTTTCATCGCCGTTGCTCCCTGGCGTCATCTCCGCTGCGATTACACATCACCCGATAGACGTCAACACCGGAGACGCCATCTGAAAAACGCGTGTCGATCGACTTTAAGATCCCGTCCATCCATCTCCGGTGTTGATGTCTATCAGACGATCTGTTATTGCAGCGCTGATAGCTGGAAGCCTCACGACAAACGCGCACCTCCAACAGGAATCGCCCGTTTCACACTCACAGCCAACAGTGGCGAAGCCACCCATCCACAATGTTCAGCGACGACCCGTTGCGCAGAACGGATACCCATGACGAATCTGAAACATCCCAGATTACCGCCGATCCCGCGACATCCCACCGCAAAGGTCCAACTTCGAGCTCGTTTCCGATCGACTCGGTGATTGAACATGTCTATCGCGGTTGCGGACGACATCAGGATCTTTTTCTTGTTGTCTTGAACGTTCCCTGTATCATCGCCCGTTCTCGCAAACGCAGCTAGCAATGAGGAACCGCCACGCAACTGGGCGCGAGACGGCGGACACGCATCGATAATATTTTGGATATGGAACTAGCGCTCACAAGTTCCATTGCGCCCATAGGAAAACTTCACAGCACCGCCGCCCATGCGGCAGCCCGTCCCCTCGCCACAATTCATTTTGGGCGAACTCTGACGTGGACAATCCTCGCGACGATTGCAGTCTCGAAATCTGAGCTGAATGAGCGCTTAATGACCCTGTGGAACGATCAGCTCTCGATCCACGCCGATCACATTTCAAGTCCAATTAATCACAGCCTTGTTTTCCAGAGCAGCTTAGGGAGGCGTTCTCGGGATTGCAGCGGGAGTGAGAGAGTGTTGTTCGTGCCATTTGTTCCGGATGGAGTTCGGATTCATCCGATCTCGGGATGAAGGCAATAGTAGATGTCATTTGCGATGCCAGTGGTTGGATGACTATGCCCCCCTTACATGCGACCCATTGTTTTCACGCAACGTTCCCCCATCGAGAATTTTGAGGCGACCCCCTGTCCATGACAACCCGCCACTCATGACTTTCGTCGGTGTTCTCTATCTTCCACGAGGGGTTATGCAATTCTCAGGTTGGACGTTTTTTGTTTCGCCTCACTACGGAACGTGTGATGTAGTTCGGATGAATCCGAACCACAACCCTCGACTCGTGGGAAGTCTCAACGGGAACCGCATCCCTCCGATGTCTCAGTGGAAGGGACAACGACGGCACAGGGGATCGTTTTCGAAGTAAACATCTCCAGAAATCATGACTCCGATAGCTCCCCATCTGCTTTTGCCTTCGTTTGTAGCTCGGATGAATCCAAACCACAACCACAGACGACTGACGGACGACAGTCGTGACTTTTGCCAGTGTTTATTTATTCCGCATTGGGTTGTGCAATACTCACACAGGACTTATAAGTTCCGCATCACTCCTAAACGTGTGATATAGCTCGGATCAATCCGAACCACATCCCTCATCACATCGGGAGTCCCGAGGTGAGTATCACGCCCAGAGACGGAAGGTCTCATCGGGAAAGGAAATCGGCGGCACACGCCACGCATCCTGAATGCAACATACAATAACCGATGGTGGGCACTAATGTGCATTAATCCGAGCCACGGATGGTCGCACGACAACCCATTTAATCTGCTTTTGCCTTCGTTTGTAGCTCGGATGAGTCCGAACCACAACCGCAGACGACTGACGAACGGCAGTCGCGGCTTTTGTCAGTCTTTATTTATTCCGCATTGGGTTGTACAATACTCACACAGGACTTATAAGTTTCACGCCACTCCTAAACGTGTGATATAGCTCGGATCAATCCGAACCACGTCCCTCATCGCATCGGGAGTCCCGAGGTGAGTATCACGCCCAGTGACGGAAGGTCTCATCGAGAAAGGAAAACGGAGGCACACGCCACGCATCCTGAATGCAACATACAATAACCGATGGTGGGCACTCATGTGCATTAATCCGAGCCACGGATGGTCGCCCGACAACCCATTTAATGTCTATCTTTCCGGGGCGGTTGCTCGGATTGATCCGAACCACGGATTGGTAGGCTTGGATGAGCTTCTGTCTAGAACTTCTGTTGGTGGGTGGCTCGGATTGATCCGAACCTCCGATCCGGGGCAGTGCAGTAGGCTTGGATGAACTTTTGTCTTGCACTTCTGTTCAGCTCGTATTCAGAATGACCGTGGTAGGTAGAGTGTGAGCTTTCATGGCTCTGCAAAAAGTACTTGTCATGTCGACTGTGCGAAAACATCTTCTGTAGATGACGCGGTGTAATGTGGTTGTCCGACGTCGGTGTGCTGTTCCGTTCGACGAGGGTCGTCCGACTGTTCTGTCCGTCTCAATGTGCTTTACGGCGTGGGTTTTGATAATTTTAGAAAATCCCGCCTCTGCTCTGGAACGGGTCCCTGCGTGACTTTTAGAAAACACTCCATTGGCTTGGTGAACTTCTGATTGGTGACCTTCTACAAGGGCTTTGCAATGCGACGTGGAAATATCTTTTTTTTTGACGATTTTTGATTGAAGGCCTTCTGTAAGGGCTTCGCCGACAAAAAAGTGTACGTCGTTACAGCTGGGTGTGGGCCTCGTCGGGGAAATTATCGTTCACCGACATTGTTTACGACGTTCTCCTCTTCCGTATGTCTATCCATGTGTTCGTGTTGTGTAGGGAGTTTAATGTTGTCAAGTCCTTCGACAAGCATCGCCATGACACCCGAGAAGCACATGCGCTTAGCGAAACCCTTTCCACCTTGTGCGAGATCGTTGCGACATCATGACGGTCAAACGTGGATCGACGATGCACCCGAGGACGACTTCGAGGACGACCCATGGACGACCGTCGTCCCTTACATGAACCGGCATCTCGACGAATGAAACGAAAATGACTGTAGGGTGATGGAGCGTTCGTGCCCATGGCCAAGCCATTACATGTTTGCCAACATGTTGGAGTTCGGGAGCCTCATTGCACTGCCTGCTGGTGTCCTCCATCAAAAGACCCTGGACGATAAGGGTAAACCGGTCCGCTTCCGTACCAGCTTCAGACGTCGCCTCCACTGCGAGTATATCACATCTTCGCCACGAACTTGGGAAAGTTTGCAGAAGCAAGAGTTGGTGAACTGCGCTCGTCATTGTTCATTCTTGGAACACTTCCCACCCCGTTGTGCAGGGACTTCTCCACAAGCTCTGTCGTACTGTTGTGTGCGGTTCCGGATGACGGATGTCCTTTCGCCAGAGTGCTATGTGTGGCTTCTTCAAGCAAAAGCGGGAAACTTGTGGATGCAGTTGTGCTTGTGTCACGCAACGAGATGGTGCTTCAGGGATCCAGGTTCAAGGCAGTAATGTCTCGCCCAGATGTAGATGGGCGGTCAGACTTGGTGAGAGCAGGTCAGGTAAGAGTTTTTATGTCATTGTGGGATGATGTGGAAAAGAAAGTGTCTGAAATACGTGACTGTATAGGGAATTCCTTAGCACGACGAGGAGGGTTTGTCAGGATGAAATACATGTCCATGTTCTCGGAGAAGGCAACAATCGACGAGCTGCAGATCCATGTGCATGGATCATCTATGAATGCTATGTATGGCTTCCGTTCACGACCTCGTCCGCGGGAAACCCCGTATGTCACAAGATACGGACGTGTGGTCAGACCTTGTGTTTAAGGGAAAAGGAGACTCCCTTATGACGACTAAAGTTGACACTGGCGTTGTTGCAATTGAACTAACACTGCAGACTTGCGAAGGTGACGTTCTATAAGTGTTTCGGATTCATCCGAATCATCAATCAGATACACGCGGGTGCACCCAACGTTGAAGGCAATGCATGAAGGCTTCCCCAAGGACGATCCTTGGCCAAACAACAACCCGTCGGATTCTGTATGTGCGACTCGATAACTGCAGACCATCGAGTTTATGTTCTTGCACGCCTTTGAGGCAAACGACGCTTCCAAACAGTCCGCCGCCCTCTAGATCGTCTGGTACTGCCATGAAATGTGGTGCCCGTGTCCGTGGCCCTCTGTGCAACAGCCGCTGCATGGCAGAAAATGACGTGAGCGGCGACGGCCGAGGCTGCAATCATGCATGTCCACCAGAGCATCTTGTGTCTCGGATTCATCCGAAATCGCCGACCGCACAACCGTTTTCATTCTCATCCCCGCAAAAGTCGTCTGTTTCCCTGGACACCCGCGGAAAGAAACTCCTCTTTGCGTCAATACGCTGCATATGGGCCGATAATAAGCAGCCGCGCAGAATGCATAGCATGAATCGTCGGGTCTTTTTCTCGCGACGGCGAAGGCTTGTGATCACCCCCGGCGACGGCGACGATGTTTTTTGGATTTGATGCCATGAAATGTGGTGCCATGTCCGTAGCCCTCTGTGCAACAGCCGCTGCCAGGCCGAAAGTGACTGAGCGACACTGGCCGACGCTGCAATCGACCTTGTCCGGCATGTCATCTTGTGTCTCGGATCCATCCGAAGTTTCGGGCCACTCGAGCTTGTTCCTTCTCGTCATCGAATGTTCAACACCTGCACAGAATACAAAAAAACCTCCCGATTGGAACATCGCGGGGTCATCGCGTTGTCGACTCCCACATGATGAATACCGTGAATTGCGGCATGATGGCAGGTCCGCCTCTCCGATGTGGGTCTAACGGTGGATTGCATCAAATCTGCTCTCAAAGATCCACACCGCAGAAGGGGGCCAGCAATCGACCACTGCTTGCTTGTAAAACATCATATGATGTGTCGATACAACCGACATTCAGAACTAGTCGGTGAGCATCTGGTGCTACGCCAAAAAGTTCGTCATGGGGCCGCAATATTCCCCTGCGATTGCTCAATTTGGGGTTCTCGCGTCATAGATTCCCTTATGATGACTACAGTAAACAGTGGCGGGGTAGCAGGTCCTCTTCTCCGATATGGATCTCACGGTGGAGTGCGAAACTCTGCTCTCAAGGATCCAGACCCGGAAAGGGGGCCAGCTATCAACCACTGCTTGCTTGTAAAACATCATATGATGTGTCGACACAACCGACATTCAGAACTGGATGGTGAGCATCTGGTGCTACGCCTAAAAGTTCGTCATGCGGCCGCGATATTCCCCCGCAATTGCTCATTTTCGGGTTCTCGCGTCATAGACTCCCTTATGATGACTACAGTTAACAGCGGCAGGGTAGCAGGTCCCCTTCTCCGATATGGATTACACGGTGGAGTGCGAAACTCTGATCTCAAAGATCCAGACTGGAAAAAGGGGCCAGCTATCAACCACTCCTTGCTTGTAAAACATCATATGATGTGTCGATACAACCGACATTCGGAACTGGTCGGTGAGCATCTGGTGCTACGCCAAAAAGTTAGTCATGCGACCGCGATATTCCTCCGCAATTGCTCATTTTCGGGTTCCCGCGTCATAGACTCCCTTATGATGACTAAAGTTAACAGTGCCAGGGTAGCAGGTCCACTTCTCCGATATAGATCTCACGGTGGAGTGCGAAACTCTGCTATCAAAGATTCAGACCGGGAAAGGGGGTCAATTATCAACCACTGCTTGATCGTAAGGCATCATATGATATGTCCATTACATCGACATTCGAAACTGTTTGGTGAGCATCTGGTGCTACGCCAACAATTTCCGAACAAGACCGCGAGGTTCCCTAAGAGTGTTTTTGCCACCCCACAGCACAGACCGCCGACTGTTTGGCACTGTGGGAAGGTTGTCAATTTCTTACGACGCGGAAGATTCGTGATCACTTTCGTCGTCTGAATGAGTGTTGATGGTGCTCGGCATTGCATACTTGACGCATTGGTGGTGTATGCTGCAATTGTCTAAATATCACGGGATTTAAGTGTCTCGGATGCATCCGACATAAGAACCTGTGACGATGCGGACGTGCCAATATTTACCTGCATCATTGTATCGGATTCATCCGAGTCTAAAATCAGTTACATATTTGTGCACCCGCAATTTCTACTGCATGTCTGATCGGTGATGGGCAAGGCTTGTAGTCCGGTTGAAGGCTGGTTGTGCACGTCTAATATCAAGTTCGATATTTGCCTGCGTCATTGCGTCGGATTCATCCGACTCTAAAGTATGTTACATACTTGCGGGCCCGCCATTTCTACACCATATATGTGACATCGGTGAGGGTGAAGGCTTGTCGTCCGTTTCAAGGCAAGCTATGCATTGTCTTTTTGTTTCGTTGCGCTGCCCTCTGTAGTGCTCCCCAACTGGCGGACGCATCTCTATCGCTTTATCATTGCCAAAGTCCAACAATTGTCTCAGCTGCGATTTGGGTCAACGTCTGTTGCACTGCTCACAGGGAAAAGTGGAATGCTTCACTGGTGTGATACGACGACGGTCGATCAAGACTTCCCTCCCAGCCAACTTGCCTTCCGTTACGTTTTCGGCAGGAATTGGCTGGGAAGGGATTGGTTATGGGCATTGGAGTTCCGAGCAGTGCCGATAGTACTTCTTCCCGACTCGAGCCATGTGCTTCCTCTTGAAAACGGTCACGTGACTCAAACACTCGGCATCGACGGAAGAGAACACATTTGTCCACCTCTACCACGCATTCGTACATCTATCGTGACGTGCTCGAAGACCACAAAAACACTTGAAGCGGGGGCCAGTTTCTTAGTGTCGATTGTACATCCAGACTCTCTTCAGCATGTTCTGAAATGACCAACGCTGGGATGTCGAGCTCCATGCCTAAGGGGAATCTCGGTGACTGTAGTTATAGTGGGACGGCGTACGTGTATAGTGCGAACAACTGCACTACTGCTGGTTCTTCCTTGGGAGTTGCCGATGGGGGTGATAGGGTTTCCTCGTCTAGGAGAGTGAAGGACCGTCCACGGATGAAATCACTGAATACTGCTATTCACGAGACAGTCAGAGCTCGCGCTGCCTCTCCGAAGAGGACCGCCACATACGGTACATTTTGCCTGCGCCTATGCCCGGTGAAAGAAGACCCTATTTTATGGCAAACAGAGAACCGACCAAAAAGACACAGCATCGGCGAGCTATGGGCAAACTCAGGATGCAGTCACTTCAGGCAGTGCAAGGGATGCTCTGTTGTAGGCGGATGTGTTGCGCTGAACTCACAACCGAAGATGTAAGGCCGGTGCGGGAGGCATTCTACTCGAAAAGTTTCGCGGAAAGGACGAAGTGGTGGTTGCAAACCATACATGACTTCACGGTTATGGAAGGTGGTGCTGAGAGGGTCAGGCCTGTAGCTTGCAAACGAAAGATGTGCGTGCAGGCGTACTGTAACATTCTCGACATTTCTCGTAACACATTCTATGTCTACAAAAGGATGTACGATAACGGTGTTGTCGTTAGGGAGAATGGGCACTCGGGCTTGTCTAAACCATTCGACAAAGTCGTCACGATGCTTGCACTGTTGAAACGATTCATCGACGACCACGCCGATAGTATGCCAAATGACATGGTCTGGAAAAATAGAGTTTGTCGTCCTCGCCGTAAGATTCCTGCGGCATTCACAAAACGAGCAATTTACGAATCATTGCGCTCTGATCTCTTGATGTGCCACTCGGAAGTTGTGTCGGAGTCGACTTTCTACTGTATGTGGAGTAAGCACTTCTGGCACGTGAGTCTAGCTACGTCCAACACATTCACGAAGTGCGCAAAATGTATATTCTACAAGCAGTGCATTGCCAAGTCGAAGTACGAGAGGGACCGTAAGAAATCCAAAGATAGGATGCGGAAACATCAAGAGCTGCAAGTCAACCACAGGCTAGACCATAGCCGCTGCAAAATGGATTCCATCTTGCGGCAGTCCGAGTGTCTGTGCATCATTATTGACGGCATGGGTTAAAATAAAACTACCATACCGCATATAGGACAGGCTAATTACTCGAAGGACTTGCACCACGAGAGGATGATGAAGACTGGTCTCATGGCCGTTCTGGTCCATGGACGGGATCCGTCTATATATGTTTACACATATTTTCCTTACTACACACACGGTCCTAGCAGTACGGCGACGTGTTTAATACGGACTCTTACAGAGATCCAATCCAGTGGGAAACCTCTACCGCCGTTTCTTCGTATTCAAGATGACAACTGCTTCAAAGAAAACAAGAATAGATTCATCTGCGCATTGGCAACACTTCTTGTGAAGTTCAGGATTTTCAAGGAAATAGAAATTGGTTTTATGATAGTTGGACACACGCACACAGACGTCGATGCCATGTTTAGTGTTTTCTCCAAGAAACTCAAGGACAATGATGCCTACACAACGGATGAGTTGTTCCTTTTGCTAGAGCGGTCTCATAAGACTCCTCAGCAGTGTATTTCTCTTGATAGGATAGCAGACTGGAGAGGTCTTATTTACCCGCATGTTTCAAAGCGCGTGACAGGGATTTCGAAGCCACATTTGCTAAAATTCTACATGATAGGTGATAATCCCGCCATGTCCTATAAAGAGTATTGCACAGACGCTAAGTGGTTGCCCGAGGATGGTCTTCTTTACTGGTTCAAACAAACAGACAACGGTGGTTACGCTGGTCCGCAGCAACCTTTCGATTCTCTGCCGGTCCAACCGGCGTTCCTCGACGATTACAAGAACGGTTTGGAGGGTGTGAAGAGGTTTTTGGAAATCTATGAAAAAAAAAAAGAAACTTGGATGACTTTCCGAGACGAAGAGGTGACTAGAATAGATAGGGCTTTTCGGTTTTGGGAAGATCACGTCAAACACGCGGGGGACATTATCAACAACGGGGTGCCTTCTGCACCCATCACCGCATTCTGGCCAAAGGCCACCCATGTCGTTGAAGACACGAGTTCTTGCTCTGATTCGGATGCATCCGAATTACAGAGAGAACCTCTTTTCGTGGGTCTTCAGAGGGACAAGCCTAAGGCCAACTTTGATCCTTTCGAAGATGTGCATGTCGACAGTTTTGTCATTATGCAACCGTCAGCCGAGGACATACATCAAGGAGTGTCTTTTTGGGTTGGCCAGGTTCGTAGTGAAATTGACAAGAACGAAGATTCGCCAACTTACAACCAATTCAATGTGGAGTACTGGGTTTCAATCGGAAAAGCGAGCACACTAAGAGAATTGTATGCCGACACCTGGGAAAAAAATGGAAAAAAGCTCCAGGGCATGAGGAAGAGTATCAACATGTCACAGCCGTTGCGTTTTCTTGGATGAGACAAACGAGGTTGAATGTCTGCGAGTCCTCCAAAAATTTTACCACCAGTCTTGTGATTCCTCTAAAAGTAAGAAAAAACGCAATTCCCGCCCTAGAAAACGGCATTGGCACTCAAACACAAAGCGTTTCCGGAGAAGGGAGCGAGCAAGAGGCTACCTCATCGAGAGTGTAATGGTTGTCGTCTTTTCGTGAGGAGAACGTATTGCCATGCTGGCCTGTGCACACCACGTTTGACTCCATGAAATACATCGCTTAATGATTTATGCTCTGTCGGTTACGCGCTTCAAATCAACAAGAGTTCTTCATCAATTTTGGAAATTGAGCGTGGGGGCATTTTAGTCGTCGTAGCATGACCTCGGGCTTTCGGTCCTAACCTTGATGTGACGCTTTTATTGTGACTTTTGTCTTTTGCAGTGTGCAGACTTTCCTCTTCTGACGTACCTCGAAAACATGAATGAGATTTTGGGCTACATTGAAATAAAAGTACCTGAACGACTGACGATCATCACAAAGGGACGAGCGTTTCCTTTTCAATATGAGAGAATCTTAAGGATCGTAGCGGGAGGATGGACAATGTTTGTCATCATGGTGAGGTTTACTGATCTCAACATTTTCGACATGCGAATATATGAGCATCGGGGTGAAAATTGGATGCGAGGAGATTTTACAAGAGCTTATGTAAAAGCTTCAGAAGTTTTTTTCGCCTTGAGACGTGTTGTGCTCGGATCAGGGGGTGACATTGAGGGTTTCTCGTTTGCCATTACGGAGTTTGAAGGTCTGCCTCAACCTCCAATCCCAGCTTGCATGGTGGACGGTTCCATATGGGAACCGATAGTGAACGCTCAGCGAAGAGGCTTCTTCTGAGGACTTCAACTTCTTAAGACGTTTGGTGATCAGTCTTACGTTTCTGGAATTTTGTGTTATTATGTCGGATTTGTGAACATTTTCGTAGTACAGTCATTTCTGATTATTTTTAATTTTCACCAATTTGAGAGACGAGTCTCGACACTTCCCAAGTTTTGTGGTCGAATGTCAGATCAGTTGAAATTTTCACACTGTAAAGTATTAACGAAAGTCACGAGTGTCGACCCTGGCTCATGGTCGGTTGTGGTTCGGATGCATCCGACCCAGAGAATAAGGATACTGTTACGACAACCAAACACAAGAGCATCAAAGGGGAAACTGGATGCTGGGGGATCTTACAGCACCTTCTCTGCAAGCTGCAGATGTTCTTGTGTCCTTGAGACGTGCTGTTGTCAGGGCTGGGGGGAGACGTTCAAGGTTTCTCGATTTCCATTACGGGTTTCGAAGGTCTGCCTCAACCTCCTATCTCGGCTTGCATTGTGCACGGTTCAACATGAGAACCGCTAGTGAACGCTTTTCGAATAGACTTCTTTTGAAGATTTCAAGTTCGGGACACTTTGGTGACGAGTCTTACGTTTTTAGAGTTCCGTCAGGATGTTGGATTTGTGAATGTTTTCATAGTGTAGACTTTTTTAGAAAGACATCTCGACATCTCATGATTTTTGTGTTAGAATGTTCGATTAGTTAAAATTTTCACGGAAACTTTTTGGTTAATTATGGACGGTCCGACATAGCCTTGCCAAATCTTTGGTTAATGCCATTGGAAACTTTTGAGGTAACCGTTACGAATTCACAATATTGTGACCAGATAACTATTATCAGTTTTTACAGCATACTTCTCATTCGTCTCAACAATGGTTGTGTGTCTGCTTATGTAGGATGGGTGTCCCGCTCTGTTTTTAATTTGTCTTTGCTTTTCAATCAAGTTCTCATGAGTTGTCAATTGTCTTCGAAATCCAGTGAGATCGTTCAAAATAATTATAAGGTCCTTGGTCACTTCAACATCTGATAATCTGTACACAGTTTGATTCGGATGTATCCTACACATTCATTTGAGCCTTCTCTAATGCCCTATCCTCAGATGATAACGTCTCTACAGAATATGCTCCCCACCACTTCACTCCGTACGATGCCCGTTTGTTTTGAGAAATGTTTGGTAAAGTGATAATGTACATGCAACCGCCATCTAGTTTTAACATATATCATTTGATCTCAAAGCAAGGACTGTGGCGGAATGATGGGCAGGATTGGGTAGGGATGTTACAAGTTCATGGTTGCGAGGTCGAACTCGGCAAGCGGCAAATGATAACATCTCTGCATAATGTTGCCCACCACTTCACTCCGTCCGATGCCCTTTTGTTTTAAGAAATGTCTGCTAAGCTATAATTGTTCTTGGAATGATAACATATTGGTTAATTTTCCCTCGGAGGGTGATCCGGGCTATACTCATAAGTTCATCCTTTTGATTGAGTGAACTTCAAGGATATTAAATGAATGACGCACGGTTTATAACATAACGAATTTTCTCTATCCGAATAATGAAATATTTGATTCGGATATATCCCTGTTTTACTACTCATCCTGCTTGTATTCAATTAAACTTCAAAAATGAGTTACTCTTTTCACTCCAATGCACCCTTTAAAGCCTCAACGAAGACCTTTTTCGGGTCGATCATATGCGTCCCTCACAAGGGGAAACCTTCGATATGCTACGTTCGTATTGGCTGTCTGAATGTGTGCCAGTTTAGTTGAGGATTTATCTGTTGAACAGGGACTCTGATCGTTGTGTATTAATGTATAATGAGCATCTTCTTTCGTCAGCCGTGTATACCTTTTGAGTTTCTCGAACGACAAAAGTACTATTTAGAAAATTATGTACTATTTTAATGAATAACATGTTTAATGGTCGTCGGGGCAAAAGGACGGCAGGCAAGGGCAACGATGCCGAAGGTGACATCGATGGTGAAGGAGGTCGTCACTTCTGGTCCGTTGATGACATTATAGCCCTCATCCGGGCTAAACGTGATCAGAATGCGCATTTGCAGGGGATGGGCCACGCGTACGCTTGGATGAAGCCGTGAGAATGAAAGTGGCTGGATGTGGCGACGAGGTTGAAAAAGGTGGGCGTCGACAGAGAGGCCGATTGGTGCGGGAAAAAGGTCGGATAATCTGATGCAGCAGTTCAAGAAGGTTTATCATTTCCAAGGACTGTCTGGGAAACACGACTTCTTCTTATTATCTGGGAAGGACAGGATGTCGAAGGGCTTCAGTTTTAATATGGATCGTGCGGTTTACAACGAGATACTTGGGTCGACCGCCAAGAACCACACCATAAACCCGAAGAACGTCGCGGACACTGGCGCTCAGGGTGGTGTGCGTCAGCCGTCCGCCTCCTCTGCGGATCCTGAATCTGTGGGCGGCGGGGACGGTGGAGCAGAGCACAACGACGACGGCGACGGGTCCACCAAAGGTTATTCACAGACGACGGGTGGCGCAGGCGGTTTCGGCAAGAGGAAGAGCATAAGGAAGCAAACATTTTAGGCAATGACGGAGTGCATGGAGAAGCACGGGGCGTTAACGGCGTCAACGATGGAGAGCAACAACAAACGTCATTGCTCCATCGCCATACGTCAGTGCCAGGCGCTGGAAGCGGAGATCAAAGTGCAGAAAAAACACTACGCAGCGTCAGACGAAGTCAGCAAGCTTATGTGTCACGCCTTGCTGGAGATAGCGAAGGCCATCGACAAACGTTAGACGTAGTGTCGTCTCTGTTGTGCTCTCTGTTCGCTTGCATGGAATTGGATGGAGCGAAAGTGATAGTCTTTCCATCGTCGATGTAGCTAACCTTAGCCATCGCTGTCATCGTCGATGTGCCGTTCCCCCAATGGCAGTGCTGGCCAAGGAATTGGGTACTGGTCCGATTCGGTGGATGAGTCCTTCGGTGAAATTTGTTTTCGTTTTTTAAATTGTTTTTTTTTTTACATTATTTGTTTCGTTTGTTTTTGGCCTCGATCGTGTGACGGGACGGATGATTCCGTCAACTCAGAATTGTAATTGGCATCGATAAAGTGCAGTATGCACTTTCCTTTTTTACATGACGACATCGATTTCGTTCTCTCTCTCTCTCTCGTTTCTTTGTGTCTTTGTCGTAAATGAAATGTAGAGGTGTAATAAAGGTGTTGTCTTTAATGCCGTTGTTTTTCGGATTTTTTGTGTTCAATCGAAATCGGCTCCCTCTTTCTCTCCAGTGTGTGTTTTGGTGTATTCTCCTGAAAAGAAATGCAATGGTGCCATGAAGGTGTTGTCTGTGCTGCCGTCCTTTTTTGGGTATGCATTTGCTAATGTTGTGCATACACCCAATTAGTCGTTGATTGAGTACAGGCGTACTTGGGTTCGATCAAACGTCCCCCTCCACAACCGGATGTCGAATCATGACAGCTGTACGAAATGCACGTTGTGTTGTGTGTTTTGTGTTGGTCTATTTACTTGTTTTCGTTATCTCGTAGATAGTCGGGCGGGGTGCTTTATTTCGGAGTTCGGGAGGGGGAATATTGAACCCGTCCAGGCGAATATGCATGCCATGTTGGGGGGTCGGGGTAGGGGGCGGTTGGGGGGGGG
>BFEA01001023.1:0-13248 GCA_003427395.1 Chara braunii
AGCGTATGGGATATCCAGGGTGATCCAGTGTATGTGAACAGTGAGATGTTTGGGCGCTGAAGTCGCCATAGCCAATTGAGAGTGAACTCGTATCTGAAAGCCATATCTCTGAGTTTTGAGTGGGCGCATGTCGCCAGTATGCTGCGTTGCTGTTTACAAGCATGAAAAGTGTGTTTGAAAACGAGTCTGATTGCAAATATTTCCATATCCTCCTCCTCCTTTTTTTTCTTCTCTTCCTTCTCCCTTCTTTTGTCAGCCAGTCTACGATCTATTTCTGCCTGTTCTTCTTGCGTATACGGCTGTGTGGCCTTCTCACACTTCAATACAGCGCTCGTGGAACATGTCCGGTAGAATCCGAGAGGGAAAATAAAGCGAAGAAGGGGGGCCCACAAAACGGACAGGGCCAGACATGCGAACATGAGATAGTCATGCATGATGATAAGAAGCACAGGTAGGCAGCCTCCACTTCCTCACCACATAGGCTTAGTCCCTTACTGCTAATCTACTAACATTGAGTGTGTCTGACGTCTACTTGCTTGCCTACTTCCCCTCCCACAGTGCCTGTGACCTATTTGCTCTCAAGACTTAGTCTTTTTTTTTGTTTAGAATGCTGACTGGTTGCTTGACTCAAGGTAAATCAAATATGTCACAATACTTCGACCAGACCAGCAGCAGCGACACCAAGATGTGGAAGGAACCAATCACTCAAGAATCAGCAAGCAATACAAGGCTTACGGGCAGCGATGCACTTCACTTCAGTGAACGTTCCGTTGGTGAAGCTCCACGATTCGCTCCAACACTCCAGCAAGCAGGTACGTAATCA
Organism: Chara braunii; assembly: GCA_003427395.1. NCBI lineage: Eukaryota > Viridiplantae > Streptophyta > Charophyceae > Charales > Characeae > Chara > Chara braunii. The sequence continues at coordinate 824 of BFEA01001023.1, forward strand.
CCATCCCCAGCTTCGGCCACTTCTTCTTCGGCCTACTTCCCTGCGCCAGACTTCTCCCACTCACTTCTCTCCTCGCCGGCCTTAATCATTGCCAACGCACCTCAAGTGGATGCAGCGCTCCGATACCAATTCCAATGAACCTTTCAGTTCGTCACCGTGAGCACACACACACACATAATATGAGATCACACGAAATCCACACTGGAGGCCAGAGAGTTGAAGACCAGGTAAGCGCAGCTTTAAAAATTCCAACAAATTATCATATGAGCAATTAAGAGTTCCAGTCACAAGTGCTCAACAGCGCAATGCCAAGTAACCAGTATCCAGTATCATCATCCAAGTATGTGACTCTCTCAGTCCTCCTACCTCTTCTCTCTCTTTCTTGGTCTTCTCTCTGTCTACTACCTCACTCTTTCTTCTCTCACTACTTGCATGCACTCTCACTCTCTACTACTTGAGAACCAGCTCTGAATACACCCACTACTATGCTCTCCCACTACTACTAATGCCAACTACTAACTCTAGTGCAGCTATGGCTGCCTTCTCTCTCTCTCCCACACAGTAGCGCAGCCCTCTGGCCTCAGCGCCCAGCCACTCGCAATAGCGCACAAGCGCAACAGCACTTCCACACTTGATGCGAATGAGAAATATGCCCAATGGGGAGGCTGGCCAGTCCTTATATTGACGTGGACTGGGCTTCAACTCGACCCAGCCTCTGCTTCCTGTGGCTTGAGTCGGTACTGGTACCACATCCCCACGGCCTGCTTGCTTCAGAATGTCAAGGTTTGGTACCTTTCCCGAATTTTCATTAATGTGCTGCTTCTTGGGCCGGTGAGTCACGACTTCTCACTTGTGGAACATGACTTTTGACTGTGGGTTGTGACTCTTGCGTCTGGGACACGACTTTTGCCTGGGGAAGTGTCCTTCGCCCGTGGGATGTGACTTTTCAATATGACTTTTCAATATGAAACGTGATTTTTGCTTAAAGAACGCAACCTTTGCCCCTGGAACGTGACTGTTCACCGGGTGCCTGTTGGACCTGACTCCTAAGGTACCCGACTGTGACTTCTCTGAAACTGACCGACTTGGCCTCCCTGGCCTAGGACCTTGACCCTGAAATTCGAATTTGGGGTCTGAATCGTGGAAGGCTTTTCACTCCCCATTCCTCTTTCTTTTTTTTTTCTGCCCAAAAAAAGGAAAGGAAGCGGGCAGACTGCAGCTCTTCTTCTTCTTCTTCTTCTCTCCTCCTCCTCCTCCTCCTCTCGTCTTCTTCTTCTTCTCTCCTCCTCCTCCTCCACTTACTTTCGTCTTGTTCTTCTGTCCTCCTCCTCCTCCTCCTCGTCCTCCTTCATCCTCCTCTTATTATTTTTATTATTTTCCGTCATCCCCATACACTACCGGCAGGTCCTCCTCTTCCTCCTCCTCCTCCTCCTTTCGTCTTGTCCTTCTCTCCTCCTCTTCCTCCTCCTTTCATCTTGTCCTTCTCTCCTCCTCCTCCTCCTCCTCCGCTTCCTCTTGTTTTCTTCTTCTTCTCTCCTACTCCTCCACCTACTACTGTCATCTCCTTCTCTCCTCCTCCTCCTCCTTCTCCTCCTCCTTCATTGTCCTCTTATTATTATTATTATTTTCCATCATCCCCATACACTACCGGCAGGTCCTCCTCCTCCTCCTCGCGTCTTCTTTTTCTTCTCTTCTCCTCCTCCTCCTCCTTTTGTCTTGTCCTTCTCTCGTCCTCCTCCTCCTCCTCCTCTTCCTCCTCCTCTTGTTTTCTTCTTCTCCTCTCCTCCTCCTCCTCAACCTACTTTTGCCTTCTCCTTCTCTCCTCCTCCTCCTCCTCCTTCGTCGTCCTCTTTTTTTTTTTTTCTGTTATCCCCATACACTACTGGCAGGTCCTCCTCCTCCTCCTCCTCCTCTCGTCTTCTTCTTCTCTCCTCCTCCTCCTCCTCCTGTCCTTCTTTCCTCCTCCTCCTCCCCCTTTGTTCTCCTCTCCTCCTCCTCCTCCTCCTCTCCCCTCTCCCCTCAGCGGACTGGCTGCTGCAACACAGTGAACACACACACATGCCTTTCACAAGTTTCTCTGCGGATTTGGGCTGCTCTTAGCGAGCGCAGTCCAACCCCATCTTCAAAAGAAAAAAAGAAAAAAAATCCCGGGATGTTTTTTGGCTGGTCTGGTTTTGCCGCACGGACCTTCCCCGGTCCGTTTGGACTGGGCGTCGGCCTAACCCAGCGTATCCTAAGTTATACACATATTAACTGGACGTAGGTGTTGTTTTGGGAACTAACTGTGGTGTGGAACTGGTACTGTTTTTGATGGTTTGAGAGGAGGATGTGTAGGATGACTAGGTTGTGGGGTTGGTTGGCTGTTGTGTTCGAGTGTGTAGTGTCGTGGCTGAGGGAATATGGGTTGGGCTCAGGGCAGTTTTTGTGGTGGTAATGGGGCTATGGGCGTATGGGAAGGGTAAGCAGGGTATTGGGTTGAGGAGGGATTAGGGCTGTGTGATTGTTTTGCTGGAGGAGAGGTCTGTGAGCGTTTGGTGTTTGGCATGCAGTCTGTTAGTAAAGCCTCTATTCTGTTGTTTTCGGGGGCTGTGTTGTTGCGAGGGGGTTGTTTAGTCTAGTTGGGGAGGAGGGGATGTTGAATGTGCTTCTTGTCTGTCTTTGATATGGTTACCTGTGGTGTTTTAGAGGGAATTGATCCGGATGCTCAATGAGTCTGGTGAGCTAATCAATGGTCTTGAGTCTGGAGTAGTGGTCTGTGCTGTGTCGTTCCACATTGTGAAGATTAGGCCCTGGCCTTTGACGATTGCTATCTTGCCCTTGGCAAGGTAATTATCCTCAAATTTCTTCGGCTTTGGGTTCGTTCGCTTTCATTTTCCGCTTGACTTTGCGCCAAAAGGACCTAGTATTCTGTTTCTACCCGTTTCCTGAGGATACTCCATGCTTCCTGCATGTGCATTGGTTGTTTGTCTATCGTTTCTTGGCATCTTTTTCTCCATATGGACCACAATGTAGACATGACCAGGATTTGGAAAAGATTAGTTTGTAAGGGGGGCCAGTCGTCTGGTGTTGTGCAACCTAGTAGAACAAGGGTATGGCTCGCTGAGAAATTTGTGTTGGTTATCGAGAACCATATATGTGAAATCCTATTCCATATGGGTTTGATCTTGGGGCATTGGAGGAAGCAGTGGAAAAGGTTCTGTATCTGACCCTCTGAACAACTGGCACATAGTTCATTTAAGGGGTTTCTATCTTCTTTTCTTCTTCTAATGTTCAGCCATTGATTGAGTGAGATTGATAGGTATAGGATTAACCATAGTAGACTTTTGAACTTGGGGGGATGTAAATTTGCTATTTGATTCCAAGGAATTCTTTTACTATCTCGCGGTCTACTTCGAGGTGTCTAGTCCAGCAGTCTGCTATGATTGTTTCTGGAGCTGTTGATCTACGTCTAAGTTTATAGCCTAGGCTAGTGGTATAGTTTATGAGGTTAATTATGTGGTCGATTCTTGTGAAATTTTGCTTTAGATTCCAAGCCCATTCTGCTTGGTCAAATTCTAAATCCTCTATTGTAGTTTGGGGTTGGAATATGACGAGTTCCTCGTTTTCTATTACTCTGATTTTCCTGAGATTGTCTTCGTTGATTGTGACCTGTGCTACCGGGTCTTTGTTTGACTTTGCAGTAATCTGCTCCTGGTTCTTCTAGGTTGTGTATGGAGAAAGTAAGCCGATTGTTTCTACCATCTTCCATTTTTATAAAGGCTAGAGCGTGTTCATGGAGTTTCGTTTGTGTCATTACCGCCCAATCTCCTATTGGCCATTGTTTGCCCTTTTTTGAGAGTTACTATCCACTCCAACGGGATGGAGTTTGTCAGATGTGTTTGATTTGCCTCTCTCCACCCAAGACCCCCATCTTGTGTCCTTTGCAGTGAGAGTAAAGGGGGGGCCTTCGTTATTGGCTATCCACGGGTTACAGAAGAGTGGTTGTCCAAGGATTTATTCTTTACTGCTCGGTTTCCTTACTTTCGACTGAAAGATCTCTCTCCACGCCTTTAATACAATCTTCCAGAAGTTAAGTCTTGGCTCGTTTTGGGACTTTGTTCTTTATGGTCCATGATTTGCTTAGGATCGATCCAGAAGGTACCTTCCATGTTCTCTAAATTGCTGAAAGTAGGAAGATGTTGTAACCCTTCTAGAGTCAGGGCTCTCCAAGGAAGTTTGAGACTCGTTAGTAGCTTTATGATCCACTTGGTTTGGAGAGCTTTTATTTGGTTGGCTGGGTCTAGGACACCTAGTCCTCCTGGACTCTTCTTTCTTGTTACGTATTGCCATGCCACCTTTGTGATGAAGTTTTGTCTTGAGGCGTCTCCTGTCTAGAGGTAAGCTGTTGCTTTCTTTTGGAGATCCTTAGGGCTCTCTGGGTTTGGGGTCCAGAAGACTACAATGTACCACATCATCGAGTATATGCAGGCATTCAAAACTAGCGCTCTGCCATGTAGGGAGGTGTGAATCCTCCCCCAGGCGTTGAGTTGGCTGGTCATTTTGGCTAGCAGGCTGGGTGCCATTTCTGTTTCAGCCCCCTGCATTGACATTAGTATTCCTAGAACTCTGAGAGGGTCTTTGGGGTTTGCCCATGTCAAGCCTTCTGGTGTGTTTCGGGGCGGGTCCAGGCCTTCTTCTGGTACCCACCAGCCTACTCTTTTGTTCCAATCAATGCGCATTTCGGAGGCTAGCTGGAATGCACACATTGCTCTGGTGAGAGCTTCGAAAGATGAAGATGACGCTCTTATAAGGACAGTTAGGTCTTCTGCGAACACGATTGTGGGAGGGATACGGTGCGCGTCGGGATTGATATCGCACGCGTCTATAGACGCGACTCTAGACAGGCGCAGTACCGTTATCGCGGCGACAACCAACGCGCACGTGATCAAGTGGTAACGCCTACATTGGAGATAGGTGTTGACGTGGACAAGGGACAGCGCTTGAGAACGCACGTCAGGTGCTGACGTGGCATTGTTATCCCGACAGGGAATTCCGGTAAGGATCGCGTTGCGATCCAGATCCCGATCGATCGCATTTGCAATCAGGATACATTGTTGACGAGGCCAGTGATTATTGGGGAACGATAATGTTGCAATGCCGACTCACCACTTGTCTATTGTGGTGAGGGGCTCAGGCTGACGTGGCATTGTCTGACGTGGTGTTCCATTACTTGGTTGACGTGGCATTGTATGATTGGCTGGCGACGTGCTGGTATCGCTACAAGAGATCAGGCTGGCTGACGAGGATGATCAAGGCATACGCTGCTGACGTGTACCCCCACTGATGATGATGACTGGATGAACGTGCTGACGTGGCAGATTCGATGAGCTGCTGTGTTGGCATGCCAGGGGTGACACGTGGCAGGCACGAACGTGCCGAAGTGGAAAGATAAACTTGACGACGAAGGCGGCACGGCTGGAAGACCGACGTGACTGTGGTGTTGGACATCAGATCGAGTGTGTGATCACACCGGACTTCACAAGACACAGCATCAGAAAGGAAGATGCTAATTATTGATGTTTTGTTTGTTGGCGGACTTACCTGTTGTCGTGAGCTGTGTTGTGTGTCTGTGTACTCACTTGCGTGTTGTTGATGATCACGCTGGCCTGGGATGCGGTACCTGTACTAACATAGGACGTCATCACACAAAATAAACAGAACAACAGTTAGATTAGATAAGAGAAATTGAAATTATTTCTTTCTGTTCCCTTCTATTGAAATGTTTTCTGTTCAAGATTGTGTTGGCTCAGGTGACCGATCAAATTGATTGTCTTCTTTTGTTTATTTGAGGAAGATCAACCTGGCCGATGAATTTTCTTGTTTTTGTCCTTCGAAAATGTCTCACTTCTGGAAAAATTTGCAGATGTCTATTCTGAGGAGGTTTGTGACCACGTTTTTGTTTTCTATTCCGATCACGCTCTCCGTGGGCGATGGACCGTCCAAGATTAAGACTCGAACGCAGGCCGGAAATAGGAAACAAGAACTACTAGCTTTGTGGAACCAATTGTTGTCTGAATTGCGTCTATCCGGACTGGATGCCGAACAACACATCCGTGACAGATTTAATTTTAGACGGTTGAGGACCGTCTGAAGAAAGTTGTTACAGCAGTCGGGACCGAGGTCTCCAAACTGGTTGCCCAGTGTCGTCAGGCGCTCGACCAGTTTGCATTAAAACTGTTGGAAGAAGTGATGGAACTGACTCGTAAAGGTGAGAGTAAACCAGAAGTGACCGAGGCTACAATTGAAGCGAACATCCAGCGACTGAAAGAAACACTGGCCGTGAAAGAACGAAAGAAAGAAGAGATGGCAAGAAGGAGAGAACAAGAACAAAGAAGGGAACAGAAAGTTAAAGAAATTAGACAAGTGATTGGGACAGAAACTGGGGAACAGGTTGACTTGTCGCAAACGTTGTCTCATATTATAACTTACCTTACCTTTTTGGAAGAGAAAATTGACAAACAGCAAACTCAGCTAGATGAGATTGTTGTAGGATTAAGAACAATCACAAGCATTGTGAAAGGAAAGAATCAGGCAGAAGGTAAGGAAGAGGAAAACGAAGAGAAGAATGAAGTGAAGAGGTTGATGGGTGATGTCATCACGTCAACCAATGGGAATGGACCGCTGAGTCCACCTCCCTCTCCGCCTAAGTCTCCTTATTCTACTCCTTCTCTCAAGTCTCCTTCTTCTTCGACAACTCCGGACAAGACAAGTGCAGAACCGGAGGTGCCAAAAAAGAAAGAAAGAGTGAAAATGAAGTTGCCTTTTACTTTCAGTAACAAGAAAGATGAGAGTCTGCTTCTGTGGATTGTTGAAATCCAAACATATGTAAGCACCGCTCCGGTCGAACTGCAGTCCCAAGTGGCGTTCACCACCTCTTGCATGGGAGGTGAGGCCAAGCAATGGGTGTTGGCCGAGGCTAACGCCACGGGTTTTGAAGACATCGGTGAGTGGGCAAAGACATTGACCCTGAAACAGTTCTTGGTAAAAATCAAGGACCGTTTCCTAGACAAGACGATGGCGGATAAGGTGTTTGACCAATTAACTACGATTGGTCAAAAGCATTGGACGTCGGTCGAAGCTTTATCCCGTGAAGTTGACCGATTGCTGCAGGTTCCAAAATTGAACCTGCAAGACAACCAAGTACTATATATTTACTCCCGCGCGCTATTGAGCCCATCCGGGGACACTTGGTGGCCGAAGCAAAGTTTGAAAAGTATAATTACAGGCAATTTCGAGACCTCACTCTGCAAAGGGAGCAGATGACTTCTCAAGTCAAAAACTCCTATGCAGCCGTAGTGAAGTCTGGAGGAGGAGGGGGGAAGATGTATGGCGGAGGAAAAAGAGTTATCTGGCGACAAAAGCGCCAGGACCACATCCTCGTTGTCTTCATTGATGACACGGTGGAAAAGTGGCGGAGAGAAAACGAAAATGAAAAAGATAGCAACGGTGAGTCCGGGAAGGGGGAAGTCACTGTTGCTGTGGCTACCAAGGGAGGGTCACCCGGAAATTCTATAAGGAAGAAACCGCGCTCGTTTCCATTGCACCCTGGCATTGTCGAGGGGAAGCCTTGGTTAAAGATGGGATTGACTCGTGAAACTTGGCAGGAGCGCATGGACAATGCGCAATGTCTTAAATGCGGTACAACAAGACATGTGATTGCATACTGCCTTTTGATTAGAAACCCAAAAGCGAGCAGCCAGTAGGAGTAGCATCTGCTCCTACTGAGATAAAGGGTAACGATGAACAGAAAGGTGAGACGCCAACGAAACCTTCCTACCCTTCTTCTCATATGGCAGAGAATGAACCTTCCTTAGCCCATCATCCAGACCGCCCTGACATTGTCTCATGTTCTGTCTCTCTGGATGAGTCCCTTGATGAGCTAGGTAATGAATTGCTAGCCTTACGTAGCTCATGGGCTCGAAAAGCCAAGTCTAAGGGCGAATTGTTATTTGTTGATGTAGAAATCGCACGAAAACGAGTAGGTGTGTTGTTGGACCACGGATCGACGAGGTCCGACATCTCTGAGAAAGCAATCCGCAAGTTGCATCTCGGAATGAAGGTAAAAGATTTGTCTCGACCTATCACGTCTTTGTTAGCAGACAAGAGTACGATCACGGTCTCATAGTATGTTGATCGTATTAAGTGTCAGTTTAGAACTAGGGAAGGAAAGAAGATTATGCACGAGTTGTCTTTCCTAGTAGAGAAGAATTTGCCTTTTGATCTCATTTTGGGTATGGACTGAAACGAGGAAGCTAACCCAGATATTGATTTCAAAGGCAAGGTTGTGCAACTTAAGGATGCACAATATGAAATGAAACATATTCAGTTGTATCATAAGTCTGACTCTGACTCTAGTTTGTCTTTTTGTTGTATAAGTTACCCAACCTTTCGATCAATGGTTTCAAAGAAGAAGTTGGAACAGGAAGTTATGATGGTGTTGGTAAAGAAAACCGGCGAGTCTTCTTCTTCTTGCCCTCCAACCATCGAAAGTTTTTTTTTCTGAGTTTAAGGATCTGCAGACTGAACCCACTGGAATTACAGAACATGTTATCAAGCACACCATTGAAATTATTCCAGGTAGCAAGATTCCCAAGGGACCTATATATCGAATGTCTTCTAGGGAACTTGAGAAATTAAAGAAACAACTGCACGACCTTACTGAAAGGGATGGATTCGCCCTAGCTCATCTGCCTATGGCGCACCTGTCTTGTTTGTGCCCAAAAAGGAAGGTGAACTGCGTCTATGTATTGACTATCGAGGGTTGAATGTCGTCACTGTCAAGAATGTCGAACCGCTTCCTCGCATTGACGACTTACTTGATCATCTGCAGGGTTGCAAGTATTTTAGTAAGATTGATCTGAAGTCTGGGTACCATCAGATCGAGGTGGAACCCGCGGATCAACACAAGACTGCCTTCCGAACGAGGTATGACCATTACGAGTTCATGGTAATGCCTTTCGGATTGACGAATGCCCCTGCGACATTCCAAAGGTCAATGAATGAATTGTTTCGTCAATGGTTGGATAACTTCGTTATTGCCTATCTCGATGATATTCTGGTGTATAGTAAAACAATAGAAAATCATGAGAAGCATCTTTGTCTAGTTCTAGGAAAGTTGCGATAGGGCAACTTCAAGATAAACCCAAAAAAAAGTTCGCTAAGTCTGAAGTCTTATACTTGGGACATATAGTGAACGAAGATGAAAGTAAACGAAGATGGCCTAAGGCCAGAAGAAAAGAAAATATCAGCAATTCGAGATTGGCCACGATCTAAGTCTGTAGCCAAACTACGATCTTTCCTTGGTTTGGCAAGCTACTATAGAAAGTTCGTTAGGAACTTCTCACTGATTGCCGCTTCAGTGAGAAGATTGTTAAAAAAAGGCACTATTTGGTTGTGGAACAAGGACTGTGAGTCTTCCTTCAAGAAGGTAAAGTATGCTTTGACTCACTATTCTGTTCTAAAAATTACGCTTCCGTCACTTCCCTTCATTGTCACTACTGATGCAAGTCAATACGGGATTGGCGCAGTCCTCCAACAGAACGATGGCAAGGGTTATAGACCCATTGAGTTTACGTCTGCACGATTACCATCGGAAAAGGTTGTCAACTCCACTTATAAAAAGGAATTGTATGTCTTAGTCTGTGCGTTGGACACATGGAAGCACTAGTTGTTAGGGAGAAACTTCACTGTGTACTCAGACCACTCGACACTGAAGTGGATAAAGACACAGCATAAACTCTCTGATAAGCTAGTACGATGGTCTGCATTCATTGATACTTTTGATTTTGAGTTGAAAATTATCAAAGGTAAGTCTAATGTGGTTGCAGCTGCGTTGTCCTGACAATGTGATTTATGTGATACGATTGTCTCTTACTTAGATGTTGGGAATAATTTGAAAGATAAAATTCGTCAAGGATATGCTACTGACGCTATCTGGAAGCCTATCATGGATGTCCTTGCGAAAGAACCAATTTTACTTCCCAACTATAGAGTAACCGATGGTTTGTTTTTCTTGCTAAACCAAACTGAACAGAGATTGTGTATTCCCCACAAGAAAGAAATCAGAAGTCTGCTGATTGGGGAATGTATCGACACTGAGGGACATTTTGGTTTCAAGAAAACTTACGCTGAGGTTAGGGAACGCTTTGATTGAAAGGGATTGAAGAGGACGTACTAACTTATGTTCGTACATGCTTGGTGTGCCAGAGAAACAAACCTTCGCATGAGAATCCACTTGGTTTCTGAAACCATTACCAATTCCTAGTGAACCAGGTGAGTCCATTTCGATTGATTTTATGAGTCTCACCAACAGCCGCAATGGCAACAGTCAAGTAATGGTTATTGTGGATTGTTTCTCTAAATACGCCATGTTTATTCCCTTACTTGCGGAAGCGAAAACTGAACTTGTCATCCAAAAGTTTCGGATGCGATGGGTGACGGAGTATGGATTTCCTGAGTCTATTGTGTCTGATCGCGATGTCAGGTTTACAAGTATGCCATGGCAAGAGCTTATGGAAGCATATGGCACACGACTGACCATGTCGTCAGGACGACATCCTGAAACGAATGGCCAGACTGAACAGATGAACTGTCTGTGCTAACAACTTTTGCGCATGTATGTGAGACCCGATTAGATTGATTGGGATGAGAACTTACCCAAGATCGTAAGTGCATATAACAGTGGTGTTCATACTGCTATATGGCATACGCCTAATGCACTGCATAAAGGGTGGAAACGTAAGTGTCCCGTTGATGTGTTGACACGATACCAGTTTCTTAGGTTACCTCCAGGGACCCGGGAATATAAAGTATTGTTTCAAGAAGACATCAAGAAAGTAAAGGAGAATCTGAAGAAAGCTCAGACTCAAATGATTGACCAAGCTAACAAGCATCGCCGACCGCCCATCTACATTCAAGGAAGGTGATCTAGCCTGGGTCAAGTCCAAAGAGTTTTCATTGGAAGAAGATATGTCTCAAAAACTACTGCCTGTCTATTTTGGACCCTGGGAAGTTCTCAAAGTGATTGGGGATTCGGAGGGACCGTCTTATCGTATTGATATTCCTCCTCACCCCAAAACGTATCCTGTCTTTCACGCATCCAAACTATTACCCTATGTAGAAGGCAAAGAGTTCCCAAACAGACCATCTATGATCCCGCCATCAATGGAAGGGAGGTATGAAGTAGATCGGGTCGTAGAACATGGATTATTTTCTATAGGAGGATGCGGACGACCACAGAAGCACTTCAAGGTACGTTTTAAATCTCAGTTTCCGTCTAATGACAAATGGTTTAGTAAAAGAGAATTACTTGAAACTGCTCCTGACATTGTGTCTGCTTATGAACGTGGGTTAAGGTCTTAATTATTTCTACGATGGAACTCGAAAATGGATCGACAGGAATGCAGTAACCTGTGTTCTGCAGCAGTCTGGGGCCCCAAAACTGCGCCCAGACGACACAGGCCGAACACGACCTGCACCAGGCAATGCGACCACGCACTGCCCCCTAGAAAGTCAAGGGTCGCGCCCAGGCCCTCGGTCGGATACACATACTTGTTGTGCGCAGGTACCCAGACAACATCAAGGCCACAGGGAATTCGGTTTCAGGCCAATCTGGGCCATCATTTGCATTGAGATCTTGAAGGCTGAGGGAAGCAGCACCTGGGGTCCAGACCCCACGTCAACGCTATATAAGCGTTGACCTCTTGGCTTTGAGGGACATTCTGTCTTGCGTCAATGCTGACTTCACGCGTTGACGACGACGCTAGCGCAACGCTGCGACGCTAGCTGGACGCTGACTCTACGCTGGCCACTGGACGAACTACGGCAACGCTCTGCTGGCTCGACATGGTGGCTGGCGTGCAATTGTCTTTTGGGCATGCTGACGTGGCAGCTGCCATGCGCCGCCGCTTACGTGGCCGCTGCCACGTATATTATTATTGTTGACGTGGCGAGGCTACGCGACTGGCATTGCTGTTCTGTTTCGACGACATTCGGAAGGAGATCATGACTGTGGGGCGATAGTGGATACATACCTGGTTATCTTGAGGTCGACATGGCTCCAGCTCGCTGATGAGGACTGATGACGTGCCACGTGGCACATTGTCATAGAACGTCAGCTGCGTGTTCAGATTACTGATTATTGAGGTGGTGATCGAGGAGGGAGCCCGAGGCAGAAGTGGGCATTGTCTTTTATTCTCCCTCTAAGTCTATTCTCCCTCCTCTCTCCTTCGTCTGTGGTGTATGTTTCCCATCTCATTGTATCTGGACACGATTATGATTATGTACAATCATCAGCAGGTTGATATTCTTCTGGGCTTGCATTGTTGACAAGTGTCTTCACGATTTGGGTTCATTGCATAGGGTTGTGCTGCGCTACCCTAGAGGAC
>BFEA01001023.1:14641-30746 GCA_003427395.1 Chara braunii
CAGAAATAGGAGAGGGCCTAAAAAACTCGGCACGATTCAGGCCACATTCAAGGTCAGGCACCTTAAAACCTTAAAAACTTTAATAATTAAACACGAAAAATTCCGTGAATACTATTCTACCGTATTGTACAAAGGAACATCTCTTTCCAACACCTTTTCGATCCCGCCGCAGAAGTGGCAAAAATGGTCATGCATGGTTATGGGCCAATTGAGGTAGGAGGGCCCCTCGACTGAACTACGAATATTCTCCTACCCTTCCTGCAGATGGGGGTACACCCTGGGAATCCAAGATCCCCATGGACCACCCACCACCCTGGCAAATCTCGCCAGGGATCCGAAGACCTCCGGGGAGTGGCCCCGGAGGCGAGATTCTTTCACAAGACAGATGATCGAGGTCAGGGCAGCTTCATCATCAGTAGATGACCTCAAAGACGGAGCATCGACGCTGTCAACGTCAACTTCTTCACCTTCTTCGCAGTATATGATGCGTAATCCTGCATGGAATGGAAGTGTAACTTCCGAGAATTAATGAGACAAGGTTGATTCTTTGTTCTGGGAAATATGTGTACTCGCGCAGGAAAGGGCACAACAAAAATTCTGCACCCCAGAAATTCCCAAGTGTTTCTCCCATCGTCCTTCTTCACCAGCTTCAGAGAAGGTGGGTAGCAGTACTCAAAGAGCTCAGCAATGTTCATTGCCCTATGGTAGCTACTTGTAACACCTGCACTAAAAACAATAAGCAGTGATACGTCATCCACCATCCTGAGTCCTGCAACCAGTCGCCGGTCACTACCAAGAGCAGTTTGAAAATCAAACTCACCCTTTGCAAATAGCAAGTCTGCCAGTGCAGGGGAAGAGTGTTTTCCCATAGGTATCCCAAATGTTTGCTGGTACACGTGGCCATCACAGAGGGTATAATTGTGTTTTAGTTCAAAACACCGCATCCCCGTGATCTTTTCGAGAGTGATGGTGACCATCCCGTCATCCTTTCGGAGGTTTCTTGACATGCGACAAGCTTTGCCCCTTACACTTACCTTTACTGCAGTAAGTCCGCGACGTCCATGGTAATCCATCAGCCGTACCGCAGAAGTGATAATATCCTGATGTGGCAACTTCGCAAACATGTCCTTGATGTCATAGCTGCGCCCAACAATTGTGTCACCCTCCCTGCTCAGTGCTGCCACGGACTTCTCCATAGATCCCTTGAGGTCATCTGTAGATCGTAGGCTGAAATGCAATCTTTCTGGAAGGCATCTGAGCATGTACCGTATCGATCTTCCCATCCTTGAACTCGCAGTACGAGAAGGCTCGGACCATGATGGCGATATAGGTCGCCACCAGTCCAGATCCTTATCCTTTGGGATAATGTAGGCTCTGCCGATCCTGCCACATGTATGCCAGGTTGCCAGCATGTGTAGTTCACTTTCCACATACTCTTTCTTGGCAGTAGACAGTATGTGATCTTCACTTTCGTCACGACGCAGGAAACCTGTATTCCAACAGAAAGTCATGTGAAAGGCATGGAAGTAGAGCACCAGGCATACTACCAAAGTAGCCCCGGGGTTCCTGTCCAGTGGTACGAAGACCAACTGGCGGAGGTGGTGTACCTCCATCTGGACCTGCTGTTCCGTCAACGCGGACGAGGATGATCCAGCGGTAGCAGCTGCGGAAGTCTTCGTACGCAATACCCAGTAGACTCGCCCTCCATGTCTTTGGTATAGCTCGAACAATCAACTCGACCAGTTGTGACACAGTCGTTGTTCTACCCTTCGTCACGTTCTTGGAGTTGTGCACAAACTGGTGTATTCCACTAATCTCATCCAATCTAACGCGGACATGTCCCTCATGCCGTGCAAGGTAGAAATCAGCACAAGTGCACGAGTCTTGTTTGTTATCCAGTGCTCTCCTATAGTTCTGAACGACTCCACCCACAGTCTTACACTTCGTCATTACCAACCTCATCCTCTCTAATACGAGAGAGGCAATGTCGTGATCCTTCACGGATGCCGAGATCACCTTCATCATGATCTCGCGGATTGATCGCATAACAATGTCAGAGGAGAACGGAACCTTCAGAACCAATCTTCTTCTTATATCGATTCCAAAATTCCCGCGCACCACACGTTCTATCTTCAAACGAATGGTATTGCGCGTCGAGATTCGTGAGAAAAGCCCAACGGTTCGGTACAGTGATGTCAGTCTACTACTGGACAATCGATATAGCTGTCGCATTCTCCATGGTTCAGCAATCAGATTCCGTAAATAACGCTTATTGCGTTGCACAGTAGTCGGAGTGACAGCCAATTTCGTGATCCGGAAATTGCACCCTAGCACGAGTTCCGTCCTCACGGCTCTCAGTCTCCTCCTATCAGTCCCAATGATAATATCGGACTCCCCAAACCTTTGCCTAAGTACCTTCCAGGAGTCAACCCAGATTTTTCCCGAGCAGGTAGTCAAGTTTACATCTCCCTTCTTCCCGACCAACCCTTCCAGTAGGTTCAGCAGAGAAGAGAACTTCTCATTTTCATATACGATTGTGATCAGACCCCCCACACCACCAAAATTCCGGCTCCCATGATTGGTACCCTTCCTCCGTTTTCTCTTTTTAGTATCCGTTCGTCCGATGATGTTCAGTGAAGGAGAGAACCGGTTAATCAACGATCTCTCTACCAACGTAGTGTCCTTCACACCAGCAACAAGAGGTAGAACTACGTACTGTTGCCAACCAAAAAACTTGAGCCAAGTGTGCAGTCTCGGTGCGTTACCCATGTGCGAGGATCAGGGTCCTCGGTAGGCCTTTGGGGCCCTGTCTGCAGCCTTACCCGCCCTAAGTGAAGGCGGAGGTGCCCGCCCTAAGTGAAGGCGGGCCTGGCTTTTTGCAAAAGGCCTTCGACTGTCAATTTCATATTTGGGGTTCAGGCAGTTGCGACGCGCCAGTTGGTTGAAAGAAACACAGGCCGAGTACCGAAGACAATTCCACGACCTACCAGGCCTTTCCAAAGAATGCAGGCCCTGGGCGTGATTCGCAGCGTCATACAGAGACAGTTGGGCGCCCAACCATATGAGGCCCAGCAGCCCAGTAGCTGCTGCATCCAGGCAGCATCCTGGGGCCTTCCGGAAGCTTCTGGGYCCAGRCCAGCCCAGCCAGGCTGCGAAASCTGGCCAGCTCTTTTCCATAAAGGAAAGAGCTCTGGCCAGGAAGCCTCATTCAGGCACTCGCATGCTGGGCGGCAGCGCTGCTSGAGCTWATGCTCGTAGGCYGCTGCTAGCRCTGGGAGGCGAGGTGCAGCACGTGCGGTCGTGCAGAGGAGGAGGGCGCTGCTGAGGGCAGCGCCATAGCCCAGCCACCATAGCTGGTGGGCTTGGACTACAGTGAAGCGCAGGGGTGGTCTTCGGGTTACAGAGAGGACATGTGTGGGGAAGTCAGGGGATAGGTGAAGGATGATGATGATGATGATGATGTGAGGGCACGTACCTTGTATTGGCGATGGCCTGCATGGGCGGCATCTTCAAGTACTTCGGACTGCTGCTGATGTCAACAGTTGCATTGTCTTTTTGTAGTCTGTAGTAGCTGTGTAGGATTAGGCTGGGCACTGAGCGCCAAGTGTGAGTGTAAGGGAACTGGACTCTTGTGTCGACAGGAGAGAGTGTGCTTTCCACGAACATTGGTTTTCAGTGCTACGAAACTCCATTGATGTATTATTGGTGCAATGCTGTTATCTGGACACGGTGTGACTATTTGGCTTGCAATGTGATGGTGTGATCTGGGTTTGTCATCTCACTGTTGCTTATTTTCCTTGCACATGTTAGCAAATTTGGAACACCTAATATGCTCTGCCCATCTAGTGATGATCTTTTGGACCGTGCATCCGATATAGAACCGTCGACAGGCCGGACTAATGACAGCGTACACACCTGACTGATTGACATCAATATCATCGGGATCGATGAACCTTAGAAGCTTCCCAGCCCACGGTACATATCCTTGTACGGTTAGCAGCAAAAACAGAAGTGCAAGTTCATTCTCCTCCGATCTAACCAGCATCGGATGCACGTTTTCAAGTCCCCGTCGTTTTCTCCTACCGATAACTTCGCGAAACCATGCAAGCGCATCCTGTGTTTCCATACCACAGGGTCAAAAAAGATAGAATGATACCCACACGTACTAATCTATCATGTGAACGCATCTACCAAAACCCAACTACTCAAAAACGAGAGGAATTACAGCCCAGCTCGACTTCCATGTTACTACCTCCCATGGATATCTGATGCATGTTTACTGCTAGGTGTAGCTTGATCTCTATCGAAGAAGCCTTCATACGCCAACCTTGTGCGGCAGCGTGCAATGTCGTCAATAGCCTGCTCCTTGACAATGTAGTCGATCCCTTCTCGGTCACAGATCTTCTTCAGATCGGGCGCCTTGAGGTCACTCAGAGCCCGAGCCTGTGTGAGCGCATACTCCAACACTCCTTCACAGGAGCATTCGGCGGGTCCCACCTTCTTAGGTGTTTCAAACACATCTGTAACGTCGCCCCCAGTAGCTTGACGTGTCTTGTCTTTCCGTGGTGTTCTGGTGACTCGACTTGCAGCTGCGCGAAGAATTGTCGTACTCTTCTTGCCTTTCTTCCTACTTTCGATCGCCTCTATCAGTTTCTCTGCCTCCTCCTTTACCTCGTCGCTCTCGTCATCAGATTCGGCTATATAGCTTCTAATCTCCCTCAGCATCCGAGCCTTCGAGCGAGGAGATCGCTTCTTAGAATCGGTCGCCGCGTGAGATGGTGAGCCAATCACTACTGGTTGAGATGCTGGGGTGATCATCGCAGGTACCTGCCGCTGTGATAAGATCCGTACGATGGTTGCCGCTTCCCTTGCTTCCGCCTCACGTAACTTCTCACTTTCCCTCCTCTCCTCCTCCTCTTTTCTTTTTTCTTCTTCTTTCTCTCGCGACTTCCGTTCCTCCTCGTCTTTCTCCCTCTTCACAATACGGCGGAGGAGCTCTTTCATTTCAGGATCCTCCCCAGGTTGCTGTCTACTGGCCGCCTGCCAGCAATTACAAGAGTAATGACCAGTCTTCCCGCAGATAAAACACGTTACCACCCCATAAGGTGATGCCGTAGTTCCACCAGGGTTGGACATGCCCGTTCCGCCTATCCCGCCCAATGATCCGCCCATGCCTCCGCCAACATTCCCACCAATAGTCGCCCCACCCATGTTAGCGGCACCCACTCCCAACGTGCCTAAGCCCGCCATATTCATCTACGAGTCGAGGACTCACTTCGTGAAGCCGCACGTCTTAGTACTTGAAGCGCCTCACGAATGAGAGTGCAAATACGGTCGAAATCCCGATACGTCCGTACCAGAGTCAGAATCACCTTCTTCTTACACAAGATCGAGGAGTGCCTCGCATATGTGATCATAGGACCCAGTACAGAGTCGTGAGCAACCGCTCACTTTTACCGATATAATCGAGCACCCTAGCCCTTGCAGCCGTCGTATGTTTGTCAGGAGCGGTCAACTGCATGATAATCCTGTCAACCAACAAACGAAGGATATGACGAAACCTTCTTAAACCACGCAGATCATGGGAAGTGCATTTGCACAACTTCAGCATCTGCGACTTTCCTGCTTTCCCCATCACGGTACAATCCTCAACCTTCCACCCAAACTACACCCCACCCACACAGAAACTCGTGACCACTCTATCGGCAACACCGCTGGTTGTCATGTCTACCCAGAATTCAGGGTAATGAGAACACTGTAGAACACTGCTCGCACGGAGGACAAGGGCAAAAACGTTCACTCTTGTCAAACACCACAAAAATACGCAATTCCTCGACACGTTTCGACTTGCGCGTACACAAATCTCTTCAGGAGGACCTACCACCGACCCACTAAATCAGAAGGGACGTAGCCCCTTCGTACTTTATAGCTCATAATTGCATTCAGAGATCTCTTCTCCCTCRTTTCCCTCCATCCTTCCTACTGTCCACCCATCCCGTCCACCTAGTTGCGTCATATCCAAGATAAGTACGGTTGACAGCTTCTCTCTGCACATCACGCTCCAAGGCCTCCATGCTCAGGCACTGGGCGAGCGGCGCCTCAAATATCGAAGTCACACTGATTGCCGAGTCTGATCAAAAAGGGGGGATACATCCTAGTGGCGAGGTTATATGTATTCCGCGGGCCCATCCTAGTCTGGAACTTCGAACACACATCCTCCATGTGCCAGGTGGAACTTCGAACACACATCCTCCATGTGCCAGGTGTTCACGTTCCTCGGATCTTTTCCTAGTACTAATGCCCAAAACGCTTCCAACTCTCCTAATGCGAGAACCATGAATGTAGTCCCTTTTAACGGTACATACGTCCCTTTCCCCAATTTTTCGAGAGTCCAAAAGAGGAAAATAAATTCGACCGTTGAACCCGTGCCGCAGAAATAGGAGAGGGCCTAAAAAACTCAGGCCACATTCAAGGTCAGGCGCCTTAAAACCTTAAAAACTTTAATAATTAAACACGAAAAATTTTGTGAATACTATTCTACCGTATTGTACAAAGGAACATCTTTTTCCAACACCTTTTCGATCCCGCTGCAGAAGTGGCAAAAACGGTCATGCATGGGTCCGGGCCGAGGTAGGAGGGCCCCTCGACTGAACTACGAATATTCTCCTACCCTTCCTGCAGGTGGGGGTACACCCTGGGAATCCAAGATCCCCATGGACCACCCACCAGCCTGGCAAATCTCGCCAGGGATCCGAAGAAGAAGAAGAAGAAGAAGAAGAAGAAGAAGAAGATCTCTCTCTCTCTCTTCTCTTGCTTCTCTCTCTCTCTCTCTCTCTCTCTCTCTCTCTCTCTCTCTCTCTCTCTCTCTCTCTCTCTCTCTCTCTCTCTCTCTCTCCCCCCCCCCAAGTTCTCTTACCTTGTCGATGGCGGGCATTGGCGGGTGACAGTGGGGTCAGCGGAGTCACGTGCGGTGGCGGGCGTTGCCAGGTGATGGAGGCGTCGAAGTTCCGCGTCGAAGTCCAGCGGAGCGGCACAACTGCAGGGCAGGGAACAGGGGGACCCGTCTTCCCCCGAACACAACGCACCCTCATTTTGGCTGTATCTGGCTGGAAATATAACTCGTATACATTCATTTTTAGGGTGTGTAATGTTCGGGGGAAGACGGTAGGGGGTACACCGTGAGAATCGGGGAGGGAACGGGGGCCGGTAATTCCCGCCCTCACCGATTTGAAATCGCGGCCATCTGGGCCGTCGATTTTTTAGATCGACGATCCAGATCGGGCCCGATTTCGAATCGGTGAAATCGGGCCTGCCGGCCCCCCTTTTTTTTTCGTGGTCTGCATAGTCTGCCATGAGGGTGAAAAGGCTGCCAGCGCCGGAAAAAAAAATAAAAAATTTACCTACGCTGATGCGCTGGGGGCGCCCGGTGGCCAACCGGGCGTAGGCCAGGCGGCCCGCCCCCCCGCCCCGGGCGACGACCAGGCCGCTGGGCGCCCCAGGGACCAGCCTAGCATATTATACAACCCAGAGTTCGAGTCACCAAGTGCTCATCAGCACAACATCATATTATAAAGATTCTGAGTTTGAGCCACCAAGCGCTCATCAGCACAACAGAAGCAGCCTCAATCAGGTATGCATCTCTCTCTCTCTCTCTCTCTCTCTCTCTCTCTCTCTCTCTCTCTCTCGGCTTGTATCACACAACCGTGCGGTCTTACTTTCCCTCTCTCTCTCTCTCTTTCTCTCTGCACTCTCCCTGTCTCTGGTACTATGAGGATCACAACCCTGGATACATCAGCCTCCTATACATGCTCTGCTACTACTGAGCAGCTATGGCCGCCTGTCTTCCGCAGCTTAGAGCTGCCCAGCCAGGGATCCCAGCGCTAGGTCATCTCGCAATAGCACGCAAGCACCAGCAGCGCTTCCACATGCTAGTGAATGAGCCATCTGTTCGAATGAGGCTGGGCCAGTCTCTTATTGACTTGGACTGGGCCTGTACTTCACTCGGCCTCTGTTTGACTTGGTCTGGGCCTGACTTTGAATGGTACTGGTTGCCCATGGCCTGTTTGCTTTTGGAATATTGATGTCCGGTACCTTCCAGGCTTTCCTTGGTGCGCTGCTGCATTTTCGACTGTGGGACTTGACTTCCAGGCCGGGTACCGACTGAATTTTGACCTTTGCAGACTGTGGGGTACACAACCTTTTTCTGTTTGCCCTACTTCGCCTCTTTTGACTTGGGGACCTTGACCCTAAAACGTGAATTTGGGGTCTGCGATGTGAAAATGCCTTTCACTTCGCCGGCCTGATTTCGAGGTCCTCCGAGAAAGTTACCAACTTTATCTATCTATTATGTCCACTCCTGTGCGAGCTCTCTCATAATAAGATACTATCTGTGGTGCTGTCTCTATTAGTTCTTCTCTAGTGAACTAGCGATCTTCTGTGGGCTCTTGGTAAGCAAATCTGACTTTGTACTTTTGTTCGGGCCTCCCTCTGACATCTTCTGCAACTATCCTATCCACATTATATTTGCCATCCATATCTGGAGGCATCATAGACCTTCTTGATATGAATTGATAATTAGTGACACAGGGAGGCAACTTAGCGGCGTGAAACACAGGGTAAGTATGCAAATGCGGAGGAATCTCAATGACAAAGGAGGGACCATCAACATCACCAATGACATCAAGGACTTGCCACGGTCCCCTATATGCAGATAAGAACTTCTGCGATATGTTTTCCTCGGGGAGAAATTCTTTAGACTTCACCCAGACTAAATCACCTACAGCGAACTGCGAAGGTCTACGATGTCTGTTTGCTTGCTCAATCATTTGGTGCTGGGATTTCCTGATGTTCTCCCTTACACGTTCCAGATCTTTCTCATATTGCACAGCGAACTCCCTAGTGCCTGGTGGTAGTCTGTGAATCTGATCAGGGTTCAAACAGTCAATAGGTCGCCTAGGACTCCATCCTCTATGCAGTTCATTAGGTGTTCTAGCTGTAGCTAGGTGCACAGAGTTGTTAAGGGCACTAGCTAACTTGGGAAGATGCTCATCCCAGTCGATCTGATCAGGTCTAATGTACATGCGCAGCATTTGCTGGAGCACTTTGTTCATTTGCTCACTCTGTCCGTTTGTCTCAGGACATAGTCAGTTTCGATTCGTAAACTTTCATCAATTGTTGCCAATGCTCGCCTGTGAATCTGGTATCCCTGTCACACTCACAATAGTTAAGGGATGCCCGTAATCCTTCACCCAATGATTGAAGAGTTCCCTAATCACCAAGCCAGTCCTAGCTTCCGCAGGGAGTGGTACAAAAACAACGAATTTACTAAATCTATCCGCTATCACCTTCACTTGACTCTTCCCATTTCTACTCTTTACCGTAGAGTCCATAAAGTCTATAGAATCGGAATCTCCAGGGCCTGACGAAACAGGTAGCGGTTTCAACAGTCCAAGGGGTGGCTGCGTGGAACTCTTGTTCCTCTGGCATTCCTTGCAGCCCTGAATGTAAGTTGTGCAGTCATTCTTCATTCCGACCCATGTAGAGGAATGAAGGAGGTTAGCATAAGTCTTCCTCCAACCGAAGTGTCCCTCAGTGTCATGACATTCCCTTAGAATTAGACTGCAAATTTCTTTACTATTCGGTATGCACAGTCTGGCGTGCACGTCAGTCCTCTCAAACAGCAATCCCTGGGTCATTCTATAGTATGAAACTTCGTGCAGTGCAGTTTGCCCCTTATAAATTAGCTTACTATAGACTGGCAGTTAGGCGCCAACATCAAGATACGTTACTATGGCACCAAAGAAATTTGTTCGCCTACTTAGAGCATCAGCGATGACAATATACTTTCCTTTTACAGGTTTCAGTTCAAAATCAAACTGGTCAATCTCCCCAGCCCACCTAGTCAGCTTAGGCATCATTCGGGCCTGGGTCTTGAGCCAGCGTAGCATCTCGTGATCGCAGGAGACCTTAAAGTGTCGTCCCAGGAGGTAGTGTCGTCAGTGACTTAGTGCTTCTCGTCCCAGGAGGTAGTGTCGTCAGTGACTTAGTGCTTCTCGAAGAGCGAATAGCTCTCGCTCATACGTCGAGGCGGCAACCTTCTCACTAGGTAGCCTACAAGACAAACTTGTCAGACCTATACCCTTCACCATCCTTTTGTTACACCAATCCCACATTGACTTAAGTCGGAAGTAACTATAAACGGCAGCGATGGGTCTACTATCTTGAGGACCGGGTACTCTATCAAACACTTCTTCAGTTGCTTGAAGGTTGAGGTACAGTCCTTGTCCCATTTCCAGACCGTTTCCTTTCTCAACAACCTACGCAAGGGTGCAACTATGACTGTGATGTTCCGTACGAGCTTTAATAGTTGGCCAAACCAAGGAATGAACGTAGTTCCGTCAACGTATGTGGAGTCGGCCAATGTCCAATTGCTGTTATCTTCGCATCTTCCAATCTGATCCCATTTCCATCAAGTACGTCCTAGATATAACACCTGGCGCTTTGCCCACTCACACTTTTTCGGGTTCAACTTGAAATTTGTGTCACGCAGCTTTCCTAAAATTAAGCGAAGATGCTATTGATGTTTTTCCAGCGTCTTGCTGAATATCAAAATATCATCTAGATATACAACTACAAATATATCTAACCATTCACGGAATAGATCATTCATACATCGTTGGAAGGTAGCAGAGGCATTCGTCAGACCAAACGGCATAACCACAAACTCATAGTGGTCGTAACGAGTTATAAACGTCGTCTTGTGCTAATCTTCATGTTGTACCTTTATCTGATGGTAACCTGATTTTCAAGTCTATCTTGGAGAAGTATCTACAGCCCTGCACCGTATCCAATAGATCGGCTATTTTTGGCAAAGGTTCGACATTCTTCACCGTGATCGCATTGAGTCCGGTATAGTCTATACACATGAGTAAATCGCCTTTTTCTTTGGCACGAGTAGGACCAGTGCGCCATATGGCGACGAGCTTGGCTTGATCCACCCTTTCTCTATGAGTTCATCAAGTTGCTTAAGCAGCTCATCGAGTTCTTTGGGAGACAAATTGTAGATGGGCCCTTGGGAATCTTACTACCGGTGTCGGGACCGGTGAGTCCCGAGATAAGCGTTGCCCGCTGAGAGGCGGTATACCGCGGAATTGTGCACGACAGAGAAAATCGGAGGCAAGAAGGATAGAAAAGATTGAAGGCATTAGTACTGGCACTTAGAGATTTAGAGGTTGCCCAGGGGTGCCGGAGCCACTGGACCAAGGAGAGGCTAGCGAAACGGCGAGTGGCGAGAGACCGTAAGAAATTAGCAAAGGCGGCACTTCCCCCCAAAAGGAGAAGGACCATCGGGGAAGGTGGTGTCACAAGTTGCACGACGCAGGGAGAAAAGAATCGAAAAGAAAGAAATAAGTGGGGTGCCGGCGCCCGAGGACGTGGCCCGGGCCAAAAGGGTCACCAAGATGCGACGTCAAGAAGGCCAAGGGGCCATGGGCCAAGTAAAGAGCCACAACCAGAGAGATTGGCCTACGGAACGTGAGGGAGACAAAGTTCCGAGAGCCACCGGCGGGACAAAGTGTCGAGGACCACCAACGGAACTGGCACCGGCAGGACCACCCACGGGACAAGTACCGGCGGGACCACCAACGAAACTAGCACCGGCGGGACCACCGGTGGGACAAGTACTGGCGGGACCACTAGCGGGACTAGTGTTGGGGACTAGCACGGGACAAGTACCGGCGGGACTACTGGCGGGACTAGTGTCGGGGACTAACGCGGAACAAGTGTCGGGGACTTGCGGCGCTCTAAGGATAAATTGGGGTGCGCCGTGAGGTGCAAATAATTAAAGCAAGCTGCACCGTCAAGTTCAAAGATCTTGACGGCCAAGAATATAAGCACCACTAGCATAAGCACTAGTGGGAGCAAGCGGGAAGGTCAAAAGGAAAAGAAAAAGCAAAGAAAACATGAGATGGGAGGCATAGGAGCAATCCGAAAGATCTCGGATTGGCCTCCCCCAAGAAAATGAAGTCAAGAGGGACTCCGTGAGAAAAATAGGCCTCCGGGAGAAAATCGGAACACAAGGGCCTACCGTTTGGGTGAGAAAGAGGCAAACGAAGGCTCTCATGGGCATGGGAAGGCCACAAGGGCAGTCCGAGAAATAACGGACTGACCCTTGAGTATGGGAAGGGCCAAAACTAAGAGGAAGAGCCTAGAAAAGGGCCTTAACGGCTAGTTGACATTTGGCATTCAAAAGGAAAAACTAAAAAATATAAAAAAAAAATGGGAGGTGAGAGAGGATAAGTGAGTTGGCCGTCAGTAGGGACTGCAGCAAGTAGGGACTGGCAAGTCCCTAGTGTCCACAAGTGGAGGGAAAAGAAAAGAAAAGGACAAGAAAATAAAAGAGAAAAGAAAATAAAAAGTCAAAAGGGCACTAACAGCCGAAAACGGCCACTTAGGGGGTGCAATTGTGACTACATTCATTCTGGCATATGTGGGTTACAAAGTATCTTGATTTTCTCTTGAATTTGCAGAGAAAATCAAGAAAAATCAAGCCCTCATGCAACCGAGATACAACGGATTGCATAAGGCAGGCCAAACACATGTTTTAGGTGCACCGGGAGCCAAAATGGAGACCGGGTGCACTTGGGAATTGGCCGTTTCTTTTTCTTTCAGTTTGGGGCTAGTTATGGTGTAGTGGGAGAGAGGATAAGTGAGTTGGCCGTCAGTAGGGACTGCAACAAGTAGGGACTGGCAAGTCCCTAGTGTCCACAAGTGGAGGGAAAAGAAAAGAAAAGGACAAGAAAATAAAAGAGAAAAGAAAATAAAAAGTCAAAAGGGCACTAACAGCCGAAAACGGCCACTTAGGGGTTGCAATTGTGACCAGATGCATTCTGGCATATGTGGGTTACAAAGTATCTTGATTTTCTCTTGAATTTGCAGAGAAAATCAAGAAAAATCAATCCCTCATGCAACCGAGATACAACAGATTGCATAAGGTAGGCCAAACACATGTTTTAGGTGCACCGGGAGCCAAAATGGAGACCGGGTGCACTTGGGAATTGGCTGTTTTTTTTTCTTTCAGTTTGGGGCTAGTTATGGTGTAGTGGGACTAGGAAAATGGCCCCTACTGCAGTCCGAGTTGCAACGGAATGCATGGGGAAGGGGAAACACAAGTTCTAAGTGCATCTGGGGCCAATATTGAGCCCGGATGCACCCAAAAGTTGAACACTTCTCCTTTGGCATGGGGCATGTTGTGGGGCTGTGGTACTAGGAAATTGGCCATGACTGCAGTCCGAGAAATAACGGACTGCATGAGGATGCCTAGGCCAAGGAAAAATGAGCCGCGACATGCCCGAAAGGCTAGAAAATGGTGCCGCAGGCATAGGAAAAGTTGGGGCGATAAATGGAGACCACGGGTTGAGATCTCACGGCCAAGAAAAATCGGCACACACGCGGCACCCAAGGAAGAAGTATTGGGACTGTTGGGGGCAAGGGGGTCCCAAAATAAAAATGGGACGTCGTCCGGGATGTTGTCGGGGACCAAGTGGGTCCAAATAATAAAAGTCAAAAAATGAGACGCGCGCCGGCGGCACCGCCGGCGGGGTAAAAAAAATAAATAAGACTAGTACGAGAAAGTGGCGGGGACTTGAGGTGTTCCAAGGGAATACCACAAGCCAATGTGGGGAGTGGGTGTGCAAGGCTAACAGGGCCGCCGAGATCAAAGATCTCGACGGTGGAAAATATTAGCACCACTAGTGCAAGCACTAGTAGAGCTCAAATGGGAGGACTAGCGGTAAAAAGGGAAGAAAAACGAGAATTGGGAGGGCTGCCCAGCAGTCCGAGATATTTCGGACTGGCTAGGCATGTGAAAATAGAGCTTCAAGAGGCCCGAAATGAGAAACAGGCTGCCCATGGAAAATCAGAGCAAAAGGGGCTCAAAATCGGACAAACGGTGGTAAAATGGAGCCCCCTAGGAGCATGAGAGTGCCATTTTTGAAGTCCGAGATGTAACGGCCAACAGCCGGCCATGAACCTGGCCATGGACGAGGTTCCAAAGCCTAGAAAGAGAGTGCATAGCTATTTGACACTTGTCACAACAAAAATAAAAGAAAAAGAAGGCAAAAAGAGGAGAAAATGGAGGAAGAATGCGACAAAACGGGAGAAAAGGGTGGAGGAGAATGTGCCGGTCTATTGGGACTGCTGCAGTAGGGACTGGCAGGTCCCAACGATGACTATGAGAGAGGGCAATCCGGATTGCTGAGATATGGCCCTTGGGTCCATATCTCCACATTATTTGGATTAAAAAGGAGAAAATGAGAGAAAATGCAATGGTCGGTTCTATTTTTGGTCATGGATCTGAGATAAGATTTCATTGAGGAGAAGAAACAACTGTTTTTTGTGGGCCAGCTCAAAACGGCTAGCTCGGGAATGAGGTGGCAACCCAAAATGGAAAGAAACAAAAAGAGGGAAAGAAATAGAACTGTGCATTTGGCCCAAAAGGAGAGCCAGATGCACCAAAAATTGAAAAATTGGACTTGGGGGCTCAAATTTGAAGCAAGGATCACCATGGGGTAGCTCGGAATAATGCTGGCCTTGGATCTCAGCCTAATCCAAGGCTGAAAATGTGCCGCCACATGGAAAAATGCTCCGGCCTACCCAAGGGAGGCCAAAATAAAAAAAAGTTGAGAAAAATGCCTAAAAGGTCTTTTTCTCTCAAGTAGGCTGTCCCTTAGGCCTTGGACTCAAGGGGGCAGCATTTTTCAAGTGGCATGAGGCTGGAAAGAGGCATAAGGGGCATTCTGAGTTGGTACCAACCACTCGGACTGCATGTACCTGGCCAAAATGAGGCCCAGGAGCCCCCAGAGAGGCCTAGTGGTGAAAATTGGCCATAGGGGTACCTCGGTTCACCATGGGGCACATGAGGAGGCCCATGGGCTGGCCAAAGCATTGTCCCCAGCCTATATAAGTTGGGGAATCAGTCCGCCACACTCCCATTTGCATGAGGAGTGCCCATGCTGCCGAGATGAGCCCGTGAGAGCTTTACACTCACATAGGGGAACCCCTGCCATTTTGGAGATCTAGAAGAAACCGTGAGCTAGTGAGTAGAGCTATGGAGGCTAGTGGTGGTGGGGAAGGTGATCCGCCATAGCCCCCAGGCTGTGAGGTAGAAGGCAAGGCTAGAAGGAGTCCCCTTAGCCCTCCTAGAGGGAAGGACTCCATAGCCTTAGAGGTAGGAGCTTGGTGTGGCGTGGAAGAAAGAGAGAGCAGGATGGGGAGAAGGGCTTGAAGGGGAAGGAAGCCATAGCCAAGGGGGTGCTTGAACAAGGGAGGAGGAGACTTCATCAAGATTGGTACTTCACCCCAAAACACCAAGAAGGTGAGTGAAGAGGAGGGGCTCCTCCTCCTCCTCCTTCTTCTTCTCCCTCTTCTTCTTCTTCTTCTTCTTCTTTTTTTTCTTCTTCTTCCCTCTCCTCCTCCCTCTATTTCTTCCTCTCCTTCCTCTCCTTCTTCTTCCTCTTCTTCCTCTCCTCCATCCTCTTCTCCTTTTCATCTTCCCCTTCATCTACTTCTTCCTATCTCCCTCTTTCTCCTCCCCTTCTCCACTCTCTCCTCTTCTTTCCCTCTCCATAGGAACTCCCTTGAGCATAAGGGGAGATGGTAGGAAGCTTTCCCACTAGTAATGATCTTTCCACAGGCCTCCCCTTCACTCTCATGTAAATCGCCACTTTCCCCCTGGGTGAGTTCTACTCACCTGACTCTCACTTTCTCTCCATTTTTTCACTTGGATGTAAATCGCAACTTTGATTCTTGCTCATCTTGGTGTTTGGATGATGATTAGTGCCAGATTAGTCTTGTTCTTCACTCCCATGTAAATCGCCACTTTCACCCTTGATAATGCATGCATTTGGGTGAGTTCTACTCACCCAACTCTCACTTTCTCTTCATTTTTCCACTTGGATGTAAATCGCAACTTTGATTCTTGCTCATCTTGGTGTTTCGATGATGATTAGTGTTAGATTAGTCTTGTTCTTCACTCCCATGTAAATCGCCACTTTCCCCCTTGATAATTCATGCATTTGGGTGAGTTCTACTCACCCAACTCTCATTT
>BFEA01001023.1:43876-83829 GCA_003427395.1 Chara braunii
GAAGAGGAGGAAGCGAGGGAGGGAGGGAGGGAGGGAGGGAGGGAGGGAGGGAGAGAGGGAGAAAGAAGAAGAGAGAGAGAGAGGGAGAGCAGGATCTTGTTCATCTGTTCGGTCTGACCATTAGTCTTTGGATGGCGGTCAGATGACATTAATAACTTGGAGTCGTGGACTCTCATCAACTCCTGCCAGTTCTGACTAGTGAACCTGGTATCTCTGTCACTAACTATGGACAGCGGTAGACCATGCTGACTGACCCAATGATCAAAAAAAAATTCTATCACTAAATATGTGCGTGCCTCAGAGGGCAAAGGAACAAAAACTGCATATTTGCTAAATCTATCAACTATAACCATGACTTGACTCTTGCCATGCCGACTCCTGACCCCAGCGTCCGTGAAATCGATAGACACAGAATCTCTGGGTCCTGCGGGAATAGGCAAGGGTCTGAGAAGACCAAGAGGGGCTCGCGTAGTGGTGTTATTCCTCTGACATACTTTACAACTGCGTACGTACTCTATGTAGTCAGCCTTCATGCCAGGTCATGTATACACACGTACGAGGTTGGCTAATATGTTTTGCCAACCAAAGTGTCCCTCAGTGTCGTGACATTCCGCTAGGATCAAACTACGGATCTCTTCACTGTTGGGGACGCATAACCAATCAACTACATTAGTCTTCTCAAACAATAACCCGTCTGTAGTGAGGTAATCTAGTTCAGACTTTGAAAACTCCGTAACTCTCTTGAGGAGGTCACTATAAATAGGGTCATGCGCGTACGCTTCCTTCACCTTTTGTTGCAGGTCTCTCCCTATATCCAGATAGTGTACTATCGCTCCAAAGTAATCGGCTCTCCTACTTAGAGTGTCCGCAACTACATTGTATTTTCCTTTCATAGGCTTGAGCTCGAAGTCGAACTGATCTATCTCAGTGGCCCACCTAGTAAGCTTAGGTGTCATTTTGGCCTGAGTCTTCAGCCACCTCAACATCTCGTGGTCTAAATAGACTTTGAAGTGCCTCCCAAGCAAGTAATGCTTCCAGTGATCTAGCGATTGCCTGAGAGCGTAGAGTTCTCTCTCATAAGTCGATTTCGCTACCTTCTCTGAAGGCATCCTAGCAGACATGAACTCTACGGGTCTATACTCATTGCCATCATCTTGTTGTAAGACAACACCTATACCATACTGATTTGCATCAGTAGTGACAACAAAAGACAAAGACAGATCGGCTACCTTGAGGACTGGGTACTCTATCAAGGCACGCTTTAACTTCTTCAGGGTCGATGTACAATCTTGGTCCCACTTCCAGATCGCTTCTTTCTTTAGCGGTCTATGAAGGGGAGCGGCGGTGGCAAAAAAGTTCCTCACAAACTTCCTATAGTAATTTGCCAACCCTAGGAACGACCTCAACTCTGTCAATGTACGGGAAGTTGGCCAGTCTCTAATCGCTGCTATTTTACTATCCTCAGGTTTGATGTCATCTCCATCTAGGACGTGGCTCAAGTACAATATTTGCGTTTTGGCCCATTAACACTTCTTTGCGTCGATCTTGAAGTTAGCTTCTCTCAGTTTCTCCAAGACCTGCCTCAGATAAGCCTCGTGCTCCTGGAGGGTTTTACTAAAAATTAGAATATCATCTAAATAAACAATCACAAATCTATCTAGCCACGACCTAAGCAAATTGTTCATACAACGCTGAAATGTGGTTGGCACGTTGGTTACTCCAAAGGGCATCATAATAAACTCATAGTGCCCATATTTAGTCCGGAACGCCGTCTTGTACTGATCATAAGGGTGGACTTCTATCTGATGATAGCCTGATTTGGAATCTATCTTTGAGAAATACTTGCAGCCCTGCACCCGGTCCAACAAGTCATATATACGGGACAGTGGTTCTGTGTTCTTCATTGTAATGGCGTTAAGACCCCTATAATCAATGCACATTCTCAACTCTCCCTCCTTCTTGGGGACGAACGGGACAGGTGCTCCAAACGGCGACGAACTGGGTCTGATCCAACCCTTTTCGAGGAGCTCATTTAACTGCTTGCGGAACTCCTCTGACTCCTTTGGGGACATTCTATATACAGCTCCCTTAGGAGTTCTACTGCCAGACTCTATCTCAATTCGATGTTGGATTGGTCGCGACACTACTCCTGTAGGCGGCGCAGATAAATCTGCATACTCTTCCAGCAGCTTGGCAATGCGAGGATCGGTCGGCTCTTCCTTTTTAGGCTTAGTAACTGGCCTAGCATAAGCTACAAAGACCTGCTCTTCTAGCTGCTTCTTTTTTACTAACCTTGCAAATGCAGGAGCGTTGAGGCAACAATGTGCTAAGGGGGTTGTCTACCCCTGACACATGAAACAGGTGAGCAGTCTTAACTTCACTTGACAGACTAGGGAGCCTACACTCATGCTTTCTCAAATGGAGTGTGGCCCCTGCTGCCTCTCCCTACTCCATTCCTAGGACCATATCAAATGGGGGATTGTCCTCTATGAGGAGAGTCAGGGAATGAGAACTCTCTCTACCTTCCCATTTTTTTTTAGGCAGAAATATGTATGGACTCCCTCGACGTAATCCTCAATTCGCATAGTGCGATTATCCGCGAGGATACTGACTATAGGCTCTTCTAACTTTTGGACTTTTAAATTTAGTTTTAACTTCTGCAGCGCTTTACGGCTAATATAACTACAGGTGGCCCCACTATCTATAAGGGCCCCTACCCTGCCTCTAAAGACTTCTACATCTACTAACACTAGTTGTCCCTTTCCATCCTTTCTCATTTTGGCCCAGGCTGGCATCCTCTCCTTTAATTCTTCTACTAGACCTGTGAGGGAAGTGCCTAGTGAGATTCTAACACAAGCAGTCTCCAGACAGCTACCAAGGCACTGGCCAGCAACCTCTGCCATAGACACATGTGGTTTGGGAATTTCTCTGTGGTGTGCGCACTCTTCTCCACATGGTCTAGGGGTAAGAGCAGGCCTTTTGCTGCCTCTGTAGCAGCTCGCCGGGCATATCTATACTTTGGGCAGTACTTAATGATGTGCCCCAGATCACCGCAATAAATACATTAATCCTGGTCTATCCTTTTTCTGTCATACAACCTGTTTTAAGCCCAACTCTTCCCAGGGTCTGCCCTGTGGCAGGCCAGGGTGCCATTCACCCCTCCTGGAAGGTGATCGATTGAAACGAGGGCGGTTTTGCGGGGGACCTTGACCCCTGCCTCCGTCTTGGTGGTTTCCTCTGCCGCCAACCCCCTGATCGCCTTGCCCTTGACCACCAGAGGCCCGGCCCCCTTGGCCCCGGCCTCCTCCTCTTCCTTGTGGCCTCCCTCCAGCCACGACAGCAGCATAAGTTATCCTCTAACTAGTGCTTATGTCCTCTTCCTCTAGGCCCCACTTGATCTGACTGTAGGGGACCTCTTCCATACCACCTTCATCTAGTGTGAGGATCAAATGATCCTTGGCCTTAACTTGGCCAGAGGTGGTACGGCCCTTCCACTTTTGCCCCTTGTCCAGGTCTTTATGCCAGGAGGTAGAAGCTGGCATGGATTGTACTTCGAAAGTCACCACTTCCCTACTCAGGGTATCATAGGTCATGGTAGACTCTTTGCTCTTTTCAAAGAAGTGTCCGCGCAAAGGCTCGAACATGGCACGATAGAACAATTGGACCAGTTCGGTCTTAGTGACCCCATGGACAGGGACGGCAACCAACTCATCCATAACTCCCTTGAGTGCCTTGACACTCTTCCACTGGCGAGAGTGGACGGTTTGCAGTTTGTCAGAGGCCCCCTAGTAGCATCTGCAAAACGCTCACGAGGCAATTTAAAAAATTCGTTGAGGGGGGTGATCATGGAGTAGGCTACCATATCGTTTTCGCACTTAGTTGCGCAGGCGAGAGATCAGGCGAAGCTCGCTGCTTCGTCCTTGAGGGCACAAAAGGTGATAAGAACTTGCTCCTCAGGCAAGATCTTTTGGAGGTGAACATAGGAGTTAATGTTCGCCTCCCAGTTGTCAAAGTTTTCCCCTTTCTTCCCACTGTAGGAGTCAGGGAACTTCGCTTTGACTGGCTCTCTACGCGGATGCACTTCCTCTTCCTTTGGAATTGTCAGCTTGGCACCCTCTATGGCGCCCCTGCAGAATATCTCTGTGTTTTCTACCCTTGCCTTCATCTCTATGCCTACATACATCATCATCTTGAACGCAAATTCTCTGAAACCCAATCATATAGACTGCAAGGCTATATCCTGGCCCCTCACGAACTGATACTGTTCTTGCTGAGCCTTCGCCGGGAGTCCTATGTTCCTAGCCATAACCTCCATTTTTCCCTGCAAGTATGCATGGCCCTCCATCGGCTTCCTTTGTTCCTCCACCACCCTCTTTTTATCCATCTTATCCGCCGCCTCCATCCGTTGCCTCTTCTCCCTGGTGAGGCGCAGTTTCCACTCCAATCTCTTATCTTCCTCCATTGTCTGGCAGCGTAGGGGATTCTCTTCCGCCTCTAACTCCCTCATCATCGCCCTTTGTTCTGCCCTGGAGACATATAACATCGCCTCTTCTTCTTTCCCCAACGATAGATTGGCGACCCACTCTGAAACCTTCTTTTCCATCCACGGGTCTTCCTTCTTCGTGCCACTCGACTCCCCTTTTTCCCTTCTAACGCTTCTTACCAGGGGCACTTCTTCCTCCACTTCTTCTTCTTCTTCCACCACCTTTAACTTTTCTTCCTCTTCCTTCTTTAACCTCTCTATCTCTTCTTGCAATTGTTTCTTCTTCGCTGCCTGCTCCGCCCCAACTTCTTGGCCTGCTTAACCAACTCTCTCTTCTCCTTTTTGGCCTTCTGCTCGGCCAATATCTTTGCCACCTCTTGTTTTTGCTCCTTTGTGCAAGGAGTGGTCCCAGTACCACCCCTTGTCTCTACTCTGCACGTGAACATGTTCCAGAAGCCTAACGGAAACAGGAAACGCCAAAGGATACCCCAGAGGGAGAACCCCACAAGCAAGTCGTACATCCGGTAGTCATCCATGGTATGGGGTGCACAACAGTAGATTGTTCCACTCCTCACCACTTAGACCTACCCACTGACCGACAACTGACTCTCTAAGAACTACAACATCCCCTTAGGACCCTGCCAACTATGGTCTATAGACTAGGCCTACTACTAAAGTTGTCACTACAAGACTTTACTGCTGATTAGGAGGCATTTAAGGAGATCCCCCACAACTCCTCAAGAATTTTTTAACGCCGAAACAGGATGACCCATCAACAAGTCCTCTCAAGACTTAGAAAGCTGGTTATGCAGCCCACAGCTCGGATTTTGGGCAAACCTTGCTACACTGAGCAGCCCGTCGGTCTGTATCGGTCCTAGGGAGGGTTAGTCCTTCGGGACGTGTCAGTCGTCAGACATGGACAGCAGCCCTACTCAGCCCGTGTGGGTTTGGTCAACACAGCTCTACGACCTCATACACAAAGTTCCTATCACCTGGACAAAAGAGACTCAATGCATAAAAAAGAGACAGACAGACTCAACAAGTACCATGGGTTGAGTGCACATCCATAGGGCGAGGGGATAGGTTGAAGGCTTGGCGAGATTATACCAACTCCAGCTTGGTCAAATTCATGGTCAACAGCTCCGGTCAACGCTGGTCAATGACGGTCAACTCCCCGGTCAACGCCTTGGTCAACACCGGTCAACACCTGAGTCAACACCGGTCAACACCTAAGTCAACATCGGTCAACACCTAAGTCAACACCGGTCAACACCGGTCAACACCCCGGTCAACGTCTTGGTCAACGTTGGTCAACTCTCCGGTCAACGCCTCGGTCAATGCTCAACTCGGCTATGGCTGCTTACCCCTTTTCTCCCACCAACCTTCACTTCCCTCCTCTCTCCTTCCTTCTTGCTTCTTTCACCCCGACTATGGATTCTCTCTCCTTCTTCGTCCCTTCTTTCTTCTCCTCGGCTATGGCTTCTCTCTCCTTCTTCGTCCCTTCTTTCTTCTCCTCGGCTATGGCTTCTCTCTCCTTCTTCGTCTCTTCTTACCCACTGCTAATCTCCTCCTTCGCTTTGTCTCCGTGTCTGAGCTCGGCGATTATGGCCGCCACCTTCTTCCTTTAACCGCACAACCATGTAGCGCTCCTCTCTCTCTCTCTCTCTCTCTCTCTCTCTCTCTCTCTCTCTCTCTCTCTCTCTCTCTCTCTCTCTCTCTCTCTCAGCGTTATCTTTGCAGGTGCGCGACGCTTCCTTGCTATGGGGCGGCTGCTGACATGGCGCCTTTCCTCCTCTAGTCACGGTGACGATGGCGATGTGGAACAACAGGAACCTGCTCTGATACCAATGAAATCAGACTTGTCTTCTTTCTTACTTAGCATGCATGAAACAAATGGCAATCACACTGGCGACAAGCGCCCACACCAAACTCAGAGAAATTGTGGCCAAGAACACAACTCAAGTTTTGCTTCGAAATGGCCATGGCGCCTGTGCGCCCTCAAAACACCCTTCCGCGTTGCATCCTCGGAAACAGTTCACACGCAAGCTACTCTGCATCTCCCTGGATATCCCACACACGCTCACAACTCACTGCACATTCATACACAAACACGTTGTAGACTACCTCTAACCTAGCTCTGCTATGGCCGCTTTGTCTTCCTCGTGGCCCTCGTCTCCCTCCGGCACCTACAGAGCTCGTTGCACAGGTCGCTCTGGCAGCGCTTCCACACGGCTCGCAGTCTGAATGAATGAATAACTGGACGTTGCCTCTTGATTTATACTTTTGTTGGTCGCTGGTCTGCTCCTTTCTACCGGGCCTAGGGTGCACACAGTCCCATATGGTACTTGCTGACTGGACAAAGTGAGACTGGGACTGGGTACCGCTGACAAGGTAAAGTTGGACTACCCACTTGCCCACTTGCCTCTCGTCTAACGTGAACAACTCTCGAAAGGCCACTTCTGGGCCTTCCGGAAATCTGTAGACTTGGCCTTTCGGGACCGTAGCAGCCACGAACTTGACATTTCAGTACTGTAGCAGCTTCGACTCCTACACAACTACGAACCCTACTTGACAGACCTACAGATCGAAACCCGACAACTACATAGGACCTATGACAGACAACAGTCAACTACCAAGGAGAGAAGGTTAACAACAGTCGTATTTTTCATCACCACTTCAAGATGCAACCTGCCTAAACAGGTGGTTTTCAGGGTCTTCGGACCTTTCACCACTTCAGGACCATTCAGGTCTGAAAATCCTGAATGGTCTTGAAGTGGTGAAAGCCTCGAAGACCTTGAAAACCACCTGTTTAGGCAGGCTGCATCCTCAAGTGGTGAAGGGTGGTTTTCATGGTCTTCGGACCTTTCACCACTTCAGGACCATTTACGATTTTCAGACTGCCCAAAACTCTCACTTGACCACTTCAGGACACCCTTCACCACTTCAGGATGCAGCCTGCCTAAACAGGTGGTTTTCAGGGTCTTCGGACTTTTCACCACTTCAGGACCATTCAGGATTTTCAGACTGCCAAAAACTCTCACTTCAAAATTTCCATTCCTGAATTTTCAGCTACCCGATAACCACTTGTGCGACCAAGACACAGGTCACGGGTTCAAACACACAGGGGTCGACTTGATACTGTACACGGGTGAGGACAGGGTCTAGGGGTTGAGCCCTAGGATCTGCATCTGCAAAGGTGTAAACCGTTTTAATAGGGCTGATCCGCCACCTAAACATGCTTCTTTCCCGTTGGGCCCCGTCTTGACCCAGACTCGAGCCTCCTGCAGATTATCCTCCAACTGGACCCATTCCTCGCCTTTGAAAGAAAGGCTACTCTCTTCGTCGGGAACTCCCTGGCGGGCCCAGACCTGTACTTTAGTACAAGAGTCTATAGGAGGACCCAGGACTCACCAGAGCAGGGATGAGTGAGGTCTTCAAAGAAAGGGAATCCATGAGGCAGGGACCACTTCTGTTAGGCTTTTAAAATTCCTTTCCAAGTTGCGGAGTCTCGGAAGTTTCCTTCTGAGGTCTTCCAGTGGAATCCAGTCACATCTGGAAGAGTCCCAGACGTCTTTTATCACAATCACACCCCTTGGGACCCAAGCTTTCCCAAAGCTTCCCGCTGAGTCGCTGGCTGCAAACACTTCCCCAGAGGTTTGCAGAATCCTAGGATTGTCAAATAAAGGTTGGTTCAGAACCTCCAGGTGAGTCAGAGGCTGCTATGGAGGCTGCTACCTTGTTCCGAGCATGCAAAATATTCCTCCAAACTGTTGAATGAGGTCTTTTTGCGAAAAAGATGGCATACACATACACCGTCAGATATCTGCAAAGTTTTTAAATTCCCATTCTGAGCCTAAAAGGTATTCTGCAAACAGCATCCACGGTTTCGTTTGTTGTGAAAGCATTGTCAGCACCGGCCATTTGGAGATAAGAGCTATATTTTGTTGTTTTGGGTCCAAGATACCCAAGCCTCCGCTTTCCTTAGGCATAGCTATTGTCTCCCAAGCCACTTTCAACATGAACCCTTGATCTTCAGAAGCCCCGAGTTTCCATATGAACTTGGCTGAGCATCGTTTTATGAACACATAGGCCTGGTCATGGACGGCAAGAACGAAACACAAGGTAGAAAGTGCTGCTGCCGTGATTACCAAAGCCCGGCAAAATAAGGAAAGAAATCTACCCTGTTCCCATCTATCTATTTTCTCCACTACCGTCCGTTCCAAGATTTTATATTGGACTAGAGCGCAATTTGTCAAAGAGATTTGCACACCCCACAGTCTTTTTGAGGAGCCAGGAGGAACTGAAGTCATACCTGAGTCCCCTACAAACGTAAATGGGTCAAGGAGAATCACTGCAAACTTGTTCAAGTTTATCGATGCTTTGGACAACACACAGTAATCGTCCAACACTGCTCTGATCTAAGTTACCGAAGTCGAAGAGTTCTCACAGGCCAATGTGAGATCGTCGGCGATGGCCCCTCCTCTCCATTGAAAGGAGGGGGACAAGGACAAACCTTTGATACTCTCATTATAACGGATGTTGTCTGACAAACAGGAGGGGCGCTAAGGGGCAGCCCTGGCGCAGCGAACGGGTCAGAGGGAAATGGTTGAGAAAGGCATTCATTAATATTAACTCTGGACGAGGCCCAGGAATACATCGATTTGACCATTTTGCAGAAGGTACTCCCAAAGCCCATGTGGGTTAATGTGGAAGCCACAAACGCCCACCCGACCCTGTCGTAAGCTTTTTCCATGTTGAGTAAGATCACTGCTACTTCCCTCTTTTCCTCACCTATGATCTCCAGAGCTTGCATGGTAGACAATATATTCTCAAAGATTGATCTACCCTTTACAAATGCACCATGTTCTGGACCTATGAGTTGAGGTTGATGGCGAGCCAAACGAATAGCCATTGCTTTGGTAATGATCTTGTAAGCCACATTGAGGAGGGAGATCGGTCTCCAATACGGATCTCCCTCGTGTCCCCTTTCTTTGAAGAGGAGGGAGATAATATCGTCCAGCATACCTTTTGGGAGCTTGCCAGGTAAAGTTCGACTGGGAGACCATTGAAACCCAGGCACTTTCCTAAGGACATCTGTTTGGCTGCAAAGTGAAGCTCTTCATTAGTGAATGGTCTATCTAAATCCAGCTCATCCTGAATGTGTAGTATCGCATGAGTTCGATCTCATAATTCAGATGAAGGCACTAAGTTGGAATCAAAGGAGTCCACTGGGCGGATAGTGGTCAAAATATCAGAAAAATAATCCGCAACATATGCACATATGGTAGTGGTGGTAACAGCTAGAGGAGCATCTGGTAAGAAGGGGTGGGTCAACTCCCTAAGTGATGGCTTTGTGTCTTGGATGATGAGGGAGCGAAAATTCAGTTTGGTCATCCTGTCTTGTCCCCTGATACCTCAAATCTTAAGCCATTCAAGCCATTGAGTCTAACGATGGGTCTCCAAGGAGTCTAGTTGAGTCAATAATTCTTTTCTGACCCTGGACCAATGAATGTCCGTGTATGGATCTGACCCCATTTTGGATTCTGCGACTAGGATTGCTCGTTTCAACTTTTTCTCCTCTAAGTTCCTTTGACCTGCCTTGATCTGGGAAAACACATTGAGCACTGACTGGAGGATACCCAAACTTGTGTCCACCCAATCCTCGTACTGAGGAAACAAGGGTTTGGCTGCTTCCCATTTAAATACTTGGTGCTTGACCCATGCAAGTATTCCCTCATCTTTGAGGTGAGACACATTAAGTCGGAAAGGGCCCCGCATTCGTTGAATTCGCTCGCCCGAGATGACATCCAATAGGACCGGGTGATGGTCAGAGATATCTGAAGCGTCCAAAGCCGACCAGATGCAGCGATCCCAAATAGTTCCCCTGACTAAAATCTAGACGGCTGCATGGGGCAGGGGTATATTCATCGGGTGGGGAGCCAAATCAGGTGAAGCCATGAGAGTCGGGATTCATTATTCGGTATGCATCCACTAACAAATGTAACTTCATTAGTTCTGTCAACATTCTAGTGTCTCTTCGAGGGGGGTCTAGCCATGGAGTGTCGACATCAGGACATAGAACAATATTCCAGTCCGCACCGATTAGCAAATTTTCAGTGTCCGGCATAAACCCAGGCAAGTCTTCAAAGAAATTGCATCGCTCTCTATATTCCATGGGATCGTAAATAGACATAATACCCCATTCATCCTCCTCGACGGAAACTTTAACCCAAACGAAACGCCTGTGAATGTCAATAAAGTTGTCCAGGATTGCAACATCCAAGTCTTTATGTAGAAGTATCATTGTGCCACCCTTGGTGTCGTCTGCCGGGGCCCAAAATTGTGGCCCTGGCCACCAATTTCTCAACTCAGCTATCCAGGCAAAACATAACTTTTGTTTCCTGCAAGCAGATCGCTTGGGCAGCCTGCGAGTGAATCCAAGAAGGAATATGGCTGCGTTGGCAACCGTTAGGATCATTAAGGCTGCGTACATTCCAATTAACAAGCCTGAGCCAGCTTGGAAGGACCATCAATTAGCCCAACCTCGTCGCACATGGCTTGGATATGGCGGTATGTACCAGCAGGGATCTTCCTGCGCTTATCCTCCTCCTTGTCCCCCAAGTGCAGTTTTGTCAGAGCCCATGGGCTTTGCATAACTGATACGAACTGGGGAGAGGAGAGGAAGTCCCTCAGAGCCACGTGCTTCATCCAGTCTGCGATAACTTGTGCCGAAATACCTTCGGCCATGTAAATCTTTTTCAATATTGGATTGGATGACTGTGTGAATAGCTCCAAGGGAATCCAGTAGGGATTAAGCACACAACTTTTCGAGGGTTTCTGTCGATAGCTGGATGTTCATAAATGTGAAGTGGATACAAGCTTTACAAGATCTCTTCCCGGATGTCCAGTCGAATACGTATCTGTTGACTTTTGGTTCCGGGAGGAGCCTTGCATAGCAGACATCCTTCAAGAGTTTGCGAGTGTGACCCAAAATGTCCAATTCAGACGGATGATTGTCTACTCTGGTGATGGCCATGTCAAGTATCCCCTCTGACAGGGAGAACAACAGAACCATTGGCCCTATGGTTGAAGGGACACAAATCATGGGAACTAAATATTCTTCCAC
Organism: Chara braunii; assembly: GCA_003427395.1. Taxonomy (NCBI): domain Eukaryota; kingdom Viridiplantae; phylum Streptophyta; class Charophyceae; order Charales; family Characeae; genus Chara; species Chara braunii. The sequence goes on from BFEA01001023.1 coordinate 55,486, forward strand.
TTTTCCTTTGTCCCCGTTTGATTTCGTAGTCATAGGTTGAGCCCCATACAAAGATCTGACGGCTCTGCTCTTTTCTTTGCCTTTCAATTACCCCTTCCCTTCCGCTGATGGGTTGGGGGGTTGAGGCCGCCCTTCAAAGTTTATACGAGAATTCTTAGTGGTTGTCTGGCAAGCCTTCCCTGCTGAAGTTGGCCCTTGTGTACTATCGTCCTCGGGTACGGAGGAGGTAGATCCCAGAGGAACAGCCAACAGGGGATCTACCTCTGATGATTGAGCAACCGCTGACTTGGGAACCCCTTTCTCCATTAACTCCATATCTAGATTAGACCCATCTGTGATCATGAGGGTTGCATCAACTGGTGGGGATGCCCGATTGGGTGAGGTCAGACTGTCGGGCAGGGAACCTTGGTCAATGATCAGGGGGGTTTCGGCTAATTTATCGATCCATGATTGTCGAGAATATTCTCCCCATTGGATTCGAGTGGTTTGTAGCGTAGGCGTGTGACAGGGCAGCCTGTACTGTTTCAGAGGCCGACACCAGTAGTGTTTGTGGCTGTGGAGGAGTTGGCATGGGCATCTCTGCAAGAGAGGAACCCGCTTCTACTGTCGCAGGAGGTGCAGAAAATGACAACGGTTGGACTGGAGGTGGGCCTGCTGGCTGGGAGGGAACCCAGGCAGTGTGGGATTGTCCTGGCTGAGGATAGTGGGCGGGCGCGGGCCCCTTTCCCGCCCCCCTCCCTGGCCGTTTGCTAGCCGGGGCGGGGAGGGCAGGAGGAGGAACATTAGCTGAATTAGCTGCATTCGCGACATATTTCGACTGACCTTGTTGAGCTTTGCGTTGTCTGGTTGGACAATCGGGGTCTTCGCCGGTATGGTAATACCAACGACAAAGACTACACCATGGGGTATCCTGATTGACCACCTCCAGTTCCATGGAACCTCCATCATCAGGGAGGTCGATAGCCAGGTATGGCGTGAAGCGCTCCTCAACTGCCGGTTCCATATCAAATCGGATATTGAAGAGCTCCGGTCCTGCAGTCTCGCAGAGATCTGACCTAGCTTGAGGATGTGTCCGTACGCCAATTTGACAACATCCTGTACAAGGGGCATAGCCCGGATGGGAACTTGAAGGACACGCACTCAAAAGAATTTATAGCGCATAGTCTCTCTCCATTCCTGGAGCTTTGCCTCAGACATCCATGGTCTGAAGTGGATCGAATGTTTTACCCCATCCAACATCGCTTCGTCCGTTTGCTTCTTTAACAACCACTCTGCTATCTCCTTATTACTTGGGACATACGTGACTAAATATGACCTTTGTTGTGAAAGAGTCCCCGCTTCAGCTCAGGGCCGAACATCGGCATTCCTATCCATTTGTTTTCGTATAAATGGACCGCACGTTTCTTGATTTTGACCAGAAGAGAGTCACTGTTTTGACCAAAGAAAATCGTGACAGCGTTTTGTGACAACCATTCTTTCTGGGCTTTGAAGAACAAGGAGTCAACCATAACACGCACACAATCCTCAAACCTCTCAAACCTACTCTCGTCACTGGGGATCATGTCCATGGGAAGAACCCCGGTCCGATAACATTCTTCGATGACTTTGAGAGCGCGTTCTTTCTCTGGGTCAAGCGTAGCGGCCACCCGATTATCCCCTTCCATCGCCCAAGTAGTTAATTACTCATCAACCGAGAAGGGAGAAGTCCTCTTTCAGGAAAATGTTGTCGAAACTACAAACTCTAACCCTAAGCAAGGGATAAGAACCCCATATATTAGAGCTAAGCATTCGAGGGCAGCGTACCAGAAATTCCAACAGGGGTTAAATACCTATCCTCCCTGTCCCTGCCCCGCCTCGTGTAGCCCGGGCCCAGCTTTACTACCAATGGACAGGAACCCCAATAACAACGGAGCGTTTCAAGAGGAAGAAGAAGAATACCTCCCCACCCAAATAGGTCGGGTTGACATCAGTTGGAGCAATTTATCCTCTTCGCTTTTTTCCACGTTCAAACGTCGGAGCTGCAAGAGATCCTTGATGTAGTCGTCATGGTCGTTTGAAGACTTTTGTATCCACCATGGGCTCGTCTTCCAGAAATCTCAATCCGTATGCCCAGTCAAAATGTATTACTGAACGAGGAGCCATGCACTTCGGTCGAGACCCAAAAGCAGGCGGCTCCCGTAGTGTACTTTGTGACGCCCAACCTCACGCCCAGCATGACTTCCTGTTTCGGAGTGGGAGGGATTCTGAAAGCGCATAGTAGGGGTGTGCCAAGGATTTTAGGAAATTGGGGGTGGAGTCCCAGGCCGGAACTGAGATCCCCGGTGTCAAGTTTCAAGGACAGAAATGCAAGTGGTTCCCTGTAAGACCAGGTCTTTTGGTTTTGCCTTTCCTTAGAGTCGAGTAGCTAATTTCGTCGGCCGCGTCCCCTGGGGCGGGTTCGTACTTGGTGTACGGAGGGAACACCGTGGGTGTCTCTCTGTGTAAACACTTGTCGTCGGCGGGTTTCACAGATCTCGGAATCAAACGCGGACGGCCTCAGCCGGAGGCTGTGGTCTCGACACTCAGCTTCGGAGCGGGTTCATAGTACAAACCCCACGGCTCGATAGGTGTCATGCAGCCGGCACTCGGAGCGCGGCCTTCGGGGCCAGCAAGGGGCTATCGACTCCCAAGGGACAACCGTTAGACTGTGGTAGGGGAGAAGGAGATAGAATGGAGGAAAGTTGGTTTCAATCGAGACGAATCCCGACGTGATGCAGTACGGGTAACTACGGGTGTCGGGGTAATCCGGGATTCGGGAATTCCGTTCAATAGCCTTGTAAAGTCCCAGGCACACAGTCGATCGTCCTTTGCTTGGCTGGGGTAGGCCGGGAGCCTTAAGTTCCATCGGTGGGAGAGTTATTCATTCTCCCAGTAATTTCGGTACTTGGGGTTCCTATAACTGGCGCGATCGGTAATCCAGAATGGAACTCCGATCTTTATGTTCTGCAAGAGGGATTCAACTCATACATTTGTTCGTGCAAGGAGAGGTGGTGTCGGGGACGGGTCATGCAGACACACGTATACATAATGACTGTCGTTCTAGTGATCATTCGTATACGTGCGTGCTTATGATCCGTTCCCGCTAATTCCGAATCAACCTATACAAATCAGACGGCCGTTCGACAAAAATGTACTTTCATACATCAGATGTCAGTTGCGCCACCCATACCCAGGCCAACCCGTGAACCGCTTGTTATTCATGCATTTATTCTGGCCCATTCCATAAATGTTGCATACTTAAAAACATAAATGTACACAAAGGGGACGGGTTCCATACATTCTTTCCATACATCAGCCAGGCCCCTACTCCACACACGTCATGATCCCTCAACTTGGCAATCAACAATCTCTCATACGCGCAAATCGCTCCATTGATTGGTCAGTTTGTACAAACGTCATACATTCCACATTGAAGAGGAAGGGATGGGGAAGGGAAAGATACTTCATACATCAATCAAAGGAAGAAAGAGGAAAATCCAAGAGTGCCGCAAACAAAAATGGCCGAAATCATAAATTCAAATTACACAGAAAAATGTGAAGAGGTAACACCGCTTCAACACCTCCTCTCTCTCTCTCTCTCTCTCTCTCTCTCTCTCTCTCTCTCTCTCTCTCTCTCTCTCTCTCAGCTCCCACGATGCGGGCAGACCGTCGCCTCGTAGCTACCAACAATCTGAAGTCACCCCGTTTAGCCTGAGTATGCAAGTCAGGTTCACCCGTGTGCCACAGTCCTTCATGGCCACACGTCAACCCTGCATACCTTGCACCAGCTCGTCGGATCGCCCAACTCTCTACTCACCATTATGTTCTCTCCTCGTTAGCCGATCCTCTCGACTGCGCTAACTCCCAAGTGTAGATTAGAGAGTGAATTAATCGCGCATGCGAGCTTTATAGCAATCGATAATTGCGCACGATAATTTCATATTATGTTGAAGCAAGAGGCAGAGAGGAGAAGGAAGTGCCTATGGGTGCATGACGGGACTCGGCGTGGGGGACGTGGCCGCTCTCCACGCATCGATCCAGTCGTGCACCTGCTGGTCAATGAGATAGACGGGAAAGAGACGTTAAGTTTCGCGAAGAAAAAGAAGAGATCAAGAAGGGAGAGGATTACAGTTACACCTGCGCTCACCAAGAAGGAGCAAGAGGAGATTATAGTTGCGATTAGAATTTAGGCACGGCGAGGGTAGAGTGCAGGACATGACACAGCAATGCGCGCGAGAGTAGGGAGCCTCGTACGATTACAACCAAAAATTACGATGCTCCCAAATTCCTAGCCTAATTAAAGTCCTAACTGCAATAAGAAATTTCACGAACCTGAGTATGTTCAAAATTCAAGAAGAAACTAAAAATAAAAAATGATTCCCCGCGCGGTGATCGCACCAAAAATTTTCCTCCCCACACAGAACAAGAAAGAAGCTATGGCAACAGTTATGTCCGCGCTCGTTAAGGCGCAATCAATTACCAACCGTCGAGGGGCCAACCTATGTCCAAAAGACAGGGGCATTCATGCAACTGGGCGGGCCCCTCCCGATTAACCCCCGAAATATAGTCGCGAAGAAAGTCGCGTGTTTACGAAAAGTAGTTCGTCAAACAGCCATTTCGTCAAAACGGACATATTATATTTTTTGAACGAAATTGAAATTGAGTTTTTGGGCCAAAATCTGGTCCAAATTTTTAGCTCCTGGGGGTCCAATGTTCCTAGAACACTGGACCCCCTAGATGTATCTGGTCCCCTAGATGTATCTGGTCTCTTCTTGAGGTCAAATACATCTAGTGGGTCCGGCGTTCTAGGCACGCTGGACCCCCCGGAGCCAAAAATTTGGACTGGATTTCGGCCCAAAAACTGAATTTCAATTTCGTTCAAAAAATATAATATGCCCGTTTTGATGAAATGGCCGTTGTCACATATGTGACGCCCAGGGGGTTCCAATCTTATGCAAGCCCCTGCTTGTATACTCTATGCCCTGCACAAGAAGAAGAAAGTAAGAGAGGGAGAGGTAAGGGAAAGAAGAAAGAAGAGAGAAGAAGAAGAGGATCAAAGATAAGCTCGCCATTGACGACCGATCCCTGTCCCACCCTCACTGCTGCATCAGCGACGATCACTGCCCTTCTCGTGGCGCGGGTAGTCTCAATACAGGTGGCGGGGGTGGCGGGTGCGATTGAGGACGCAGCAGGATAAAGAGAGCCACCGGCCGCACTCCGATAGGGATAGTGGCGTACCGCACCAGTCGATGGACACGTGGGAAGCGCCGATTGCGATACGGGAGGGAAGCAAGATAGTCGGGGTAAAGGGTACACAGGGTGCGTAGGAGGTCGGCGCGGAGCTGTTCGCACTGCGCGCAGGCGGGGATTGTCCCCGTAATCAAGCAATAGACTTCAATGTTATTGAAGTCTCACCATTCCAAACCGAAGAGGAGGATATGGAGGCGAAAGAAAGGAACAAGGTACTACATAGTCGAGTGAGGGAAGACTTCGCACACAAGACATGTGGCATAGAAGTGATGAAACGAAGAGGGGGGGAACGGGTGCCAGGTGTCGGGGAAGGGCAAGCGTTCCAAGATCTGGTGAAAGGACAGGTAATCAAGGGGATGGCGAGAGAACAGTCGCGGACGACGCCCGATCGTCGCATTTGTACGTAGGCCAAGGGCTGAGCGGGAGGAGGGAGCAGGTGAGGGGCTTCAGGCTCTTCTTTTGCTGCATACAGCCCGTGTGGTTCCGCCATCTCGTCCTTCTTCCTCCTGAGGCGGCTCCGGATTCCGCAAGGGATCACCAGTCGTTGCTTGCGATAGGGGCCGCCGCTTTCCTTTGGCACGTTCTTTTGTCCTCCTTTTTGCTTCTTCGTTTTGCTCCTCCTGTTCCTCCTCTGAGCACTCTCTGGATCCCGACTCCAAACTCTTTTCCTTCTCGCTTTGTGTCGTCGTCACCTCCCAGAAGAACGGATCAACAAACTCTTCCTGGTCCAGGTACCGACTTGCCGACAGGTAATACCGATTTTCGTCGTTATATCAGGCAAGGCATGCCCTAAACAGTTGCGGCCTCAACGTCCGCTCCAACGCACCCAACTCTGGCCTCCTGTCCTCTTGATAGAGAATATAAAGGGGCAGGTCGTCGAGGAGCTGCGCGAGGGGCACCAGTAATTCCTCTCTGACCGGCGCAAAGTGATCAGCGCTCACCTCTCCGAATAAGATCCCCAACAGTTCTCCTTCCACGTCTGATCTCCACGCCTGGATGATCAGCCACTCGACGTCCCTATCCCTGTCAAGATCGTTCGGGTCATGTGGCTCGGACCACGTAAACTCGACGTTGAGCAAGCAGAAGTTGAGCGCTGCAAAAGTTTCCCACCACTCGGTCCACAGATCCTCCTCTAGGTCGAGCACTAGGAGCGCTTTGATCTCGAACGCTAGATGTGGACGAGTGGGAGGCTGCCAGAGAGTTGGAAAGTCGGACGGTAGTGTAAACGTGGATAGCCGGTTCTGGTTCATCGATCTTACTCGAAGGGGACCAGCTCCGGAAGAATCACCTTCGGATCTGAAGGACGCAACCAGATCAGGTGAGTGTCAATGTTGTCGGTTCTCTCCACCCGCTCTCTTGGCCGTGCAAGCCTGGCCTCCACGTGGTTGCCAACTTTCCCGCCCAGCGTCGCAGCCGAAGAAGACAGCTCTCATGGATGCTTCCGTGCAACGTCGAAAAGTCCCCGCTGAAAGAGATGAGCACAGAGATGTGGCTAACTCCCAGAGGAGAGAGTCGCAGAAATGTCGATCCTTCCGCTAATACCCTCCCTGTGGTTTCCAGATGGACAAATCTGAATTCGGTGGTCGTGTGTATGCCAGCCGAGCTGAAGAATTGCGCAAATCAAAGCATTATTGGGTCGCGCTGAGGATGATGCACCTGTCGGAGAGATGAAATCGTGCTGCGTCAACATGCGTCGACTTATAAGCTGCTCAGTCGCAAAACTCATGGCGATGGGAGAGACGAAGATGATGAGTTGTGAAGAGAGGGGGAGGAGAGGGGTTCTGGTTCCTCGCTTTCCCACACAGAGGTCGAGGAGGAGTTAGGAGGTGATGGAGGGGAGGAGGCATAGGACACGTGGCGGATGATGGGACGAGCCGATCGATTGCCCGAGACTTCCGATGCAAGGCGCACTGTGTTCACCCCGTTCGGACCGAGCTCCACTACGTGGAACTGGCCAAAGAATCGTGGCGCTAGCTTACCCTGACGAGACATTTCCTTACCTGCATGATGTCCCCTAATTTATACTGGGGCCGAGGCCCAGCGTTCCCATTTCGGGCCTTGTAGCTCCGGATCTGTCCGCCTTGGGCCATTTCGGCCATTCGCTGTCTTTTCCGGGCTAGTCGAGGGAGGGTCCGTTCCATTAGCTCTAGTGGCACTTGGCCTTTTCCTTAGCCGTCGCTCTTGTAGATCGCCGACCGAACGTCGTTTCGTCGTTCAGGTTCGGCAAGGCTATGCAGGCTAGGCTGTTGGTCCGTAGTTGGAACGGGGACAGACCGGTAGGCTCGTGAGGCGTCCCTCGATGGATAGCCAAGATGTGGTCCACGATGTCGGGCCAAGGCCTCGTGTCCCTGGCCACGATATTCCGCCGCAGGGCGGTCTTAATCACCTGGTTTGCGTTCTCTACCAGTCCATTCGATTGTGAAACATGGGGAGCAGTGTTCCGAATGGAGACGCCATGTACGACTAGGCTCCTCAAAACTTCCCCTCGAAACTCTGCTCCGTTGTCCGTCAGGATTTCCTCTGTATCTTGATGCATCCTGAGGAAACGGTTGATGTGCCGCACAATTTTCGTCGTCTATCTCGTTTTGCACGGGTAGGCCTCAATCCATTTGGAAAAATGATCCACAAATACTAGTAGGACTGAATATTCGCAACTATTAGGACCAGGGGGAATCACGATGTTTGTACTGTCCATGCTAACCCTCTGGAACGGTCGTTCGTCACGGTTGGAACGATAGACCTAAGCGGCTGAATCGGCGCCTTGTCGGCCGAACAAACCAGACAGTTCTTAACTATGAATTTGACGCCGTCCCTAATATTGGACCAATACCATTCGTTTTTGTCGATAGCGGCCACAAAGTGGGCGGTTGTCTCTTCGTGGGCGGTTGTCTCTTCGTGGGCGATTGTCTCTTCGTGGGCCGTCTTTACCCAATCATATCACATAAAGGGGTGGGGGACGACCATCCAGAGGCCGTTGCCATCTGTGTTCTGCTTTTCTAACCTTCCCTCGTTCCATCGATGGTCCCTTGCCCATTCGTTGGCCCGCCTACAATCCTCCTTCGAGTATTCTCGAAGGGGGTTCCCTACAACTGTTGCTATCAACACGACATCTGTCCAGACTTCAGAACGTTGAAATTTGTGTGTCTTTTCCAGTGCTTCGGAGGTGGCTTCGAAGAATTGAGCCTCCATCGAAATCTTGTCGGTCTGGCACAAGCGACACAACCATGTCTTCTCCGTGCTCCTATACTAAATGTAGGGCCCATGGGCTCTAGACACACACCGCTTACAGTCTACCCAATCAACATACCCTTTTCAATGTGGGCGCATAGGTACAGAGTAGACTTGCAAAATTGCTTCACAAAAATAGCAAAATTTATCAGACAGAGAGAGAAAAGGAGAGGTAGGAGAAAGGGGAGTCTCATCATTACCCTCGCCCTGCATCGCCATGGATCCACGTGTCACTTTTTTGATAGTTGCGGGATAACTTTTACTTCTCCGTAAGTGGGACCTGTAGGGGGCTCCGGATCCTTCCACAAAACAATCTCCTCGCACTTCGGTACGTTCCCCGACCAATGCAATCTCGTTAATCCGTCGGCGTTACCGTGTTGCTCCGTCTTTCGGTGAACGATGTCGAAATCGTATTCTTGGAGTCTGACCACCCAGCGCCCAATCATGCCTGTGTAATTAGTGACCCTCTTGAGGGCGAGCAATGGCGCCTTAGAGTTGGAAGTTCCAAATTCATTGGTCAATCAGCAGGCTCCCCATAGTTCGATCGAAGAGGAGCCTCAAAGACTACAAGCGAAGTAACTTTTGTCACCTCTTAGTGCTGCGCAAATGGCATGGCAAGCGCCGTAGAGTAAACTGGCAGGAAAGTTGAAGATATAGTCCATACCATGGATAAATTCATGGAGAAAGGCATCACATGTTCACTGTAGGTCTAGACGTAGATTCTTTAGAGTCGGGGGGAGTTGTAAGGTTGTCTCTTTTTTTTTTTGTTGGGAACCTCTATGAATCTTGGTCCTCCGAATTCTCACATTGAGGAACAATCCAAGATTCGGGGCAATCAGCAGGAAACCAAAGTTGTAATTCAATTGTCATGGCGCTGAATATTTGGAATCATTGATTACGAGGAGTAGAATCCTCAGAGAGGCTATATGCCCAACAACCATTCTATCTCTCCGGTTGAAGATATAGTCCGATGCCATTAGGAAACTGGTGGTTAAATTGACCCGAGCTTATTTCACTGCAACAACCATGATTATAGCGGTGCCAACTGGAATCAAGATATTTAGTTGGATCGCCAATATGTGGGGAGGTTCAATACAATTAAAAGCACCTATGTTATAGTCCGAGATGCGTACTCGATGACGTATTCCTTTCTGTTCTTCCCTTCCTGTGCTAAAATAGCAGAGATAGCCTCCGACTGCCAATCAATGATGAGTATGAACGGTTTCTCTGGGTCTGGCCGGACTAGAATAGGGGAGAGGCTCGGGCGCTCTTCACCGTAGAAAAGGCCCGTTCATAGTCCGCGTCCCAATGCAAAGGCTGGTCTTTTCGCAGGAGATTCGTTTGGGGTCGTGCGATTGCAGCAAGACCTCGGATGAACCGCCGATAGTACGAGGCCAGTCCCAAAAAGGCCCGGACCTGCGTTAGTGATGTTGGCGTGGGTGCTTCTCGAACCACGTCAACTTTTCATGGATCTGGCCTCAATCCTCCACGCGTCACAATGTAGCCCAAGAATGAGATTTCCGAAAGGAAAAACTTGTTTTTCTCGAGAGCGATTTTGAAGCCCGCGTCCCTCAGTGCCCCTAGTGTCCACTCCATGTGTCGAGCGTGCCCATGAAGCGAGTTGGAGTAGACCAGGATATCATCAATGTACACAATGACACAAAAGTTGATCATGCTCTGTGTCAGCCGCGTCTTGTTGACGAAGTTCTGGAAGGTAACGTTCATCGCTCTCTGGAACTTCGCAGGCGCATTGCATATTCCCATAGGACAACGGATCCACTTCCACGTTCCTTCGAACAGAACGAACGCCATTTCCGGCATGTCTTCCTCTTTAACCAGGATATGGTGGAAACCGTGATGAATATCAAACTTGTTAAAATAACTGGCACACACAATCCCATCGAGCAGATCGTCAGTCCGGGGTAGGCGGTACACATCGTAATGTCATTCAATTTTATTAACCCATTCTTTTTAGGTACTAACACCATGGGGAAGGACCAAGGTCCAATGGCGGGTTCAATCCAACCATTCTCCTCAAACTCCTGGATTCCCTTCAGCGTCATTTTCCTTTCGGCGAGAGAGTACCGGTAAGGTTTGCAGTGAATGGGTGGATGTTCCCCTGTCTGAATTACTAGCTAACATACCTCCTGGAGATAAATCATAAGCACATTGTAATCGTAAATAATTAAAACCGTATATATAGAGTATAACTGCTACAGAAGCCCAATTTTGGGGTTTTATTTCAATTACTTCTCATCCTTCGCGTTTTATTCTAATTGGATCTGGAAATCCTGAAGAAGGTGAATTAAGACCTCAGTTACTAGATCGTTTTGGTATGCATGTAAATGTTTCTACTGTCAAAGAACCAAATCTAAGAGTAAAAATTGTGGAACAAAGATCTAATTTTGATAAAGATCCAATTCAATTTAGAGATATTTATAAATCATCACAAGAGAATTTAAGTCTGACTCGGGACAGACCAATATCCGTATCGATAATGCTAATCGCTTCATGGTATTCACCTAGAATGTCTGCGATCATGCGGTGGATATCATTTGGTACGTATTCTGGTACATGCATATCGTAAGGCTGTCCACCAATCCTGACCTCTAGCCGCTTCATTTGAGTCCATTTGGGAGTCTGGTTCGGGGGAGACGAGATAAACGAGTGGTCAGATCGCCAGGAGAACACAGTAGCAATAATCTAGGCATCCGCTTCGGTGATTGGCATGTGTTCTTCAGGAGTGATTCCGTCTTCCTTGTCCCGTGGACTTACCATTTTACCTCAATTTTAATCCCGATATCGAAGGAAGGTGTATCAATCCTCGCAGGCGGTTCCAAAGTTCGTATCTCGACACCTCGGCGTAACATTCTTATTCCTTTTCCCGTTGTGAGGAGTGATCTAGAGGGTGTCTCCGTAATATCACAAAAGGATCTTTTGTCTAGGTAGCAGGGTAGCAGCGGGTGGGTTGCCTCATACAGGGTTCGAGGGGGTTCCAGAGAGTCTGTCATCTTGGGAGAATTGTACCAGTGGTTCCCCTAGAAACAACGTGTGTGCATGCTGAGCCCCTTTTAGACCAGCTCTGGTTGCCGTCATCTCGAAAGTTTTGATTGTTTTCTGACGGATCGGGTATTGTCAGGCTCTGTTTATCAGCTCGCGCATTATTTCTTCGTCGTCGGAGTGGCGATCAGAGTCGGTGCGGGGAGAGGCGGGGAGCCCGCCGTCTTCCTCGTTGGTATAGTCCAACTCGTCTGTCTCTGTTTCCAGAAGGATCATTTGGATTCCTGCTAGAAATGTTGAGGGGTTTGCTAGAAATCGTGCGCAGCGTGAGGCGTATACGGACACTATACGGCTTTCCTCCCGTGGCTTTTAGAATCACTATACACCGCTCGAAATCCAAATTCGCTTGTAGGGCATTGAGAGCAGGTAGGCTGATGAGTACATCGTACGATATCACGTCCAGCACGATCACCTCTCCAAGAGCATGCACTCGTCCTATCCGGAAGGCGGCGTTTGCCATTCGACCAGCGGCCCTTCCCTTCGTCAGCGGAGATAAGATGATCTCCCTTGGGAACTGGAATCAGATCTTTCTTTCTTCCTGCTTGTTCAACTAATCTAAGTGATATCGCTAGTACTGCAACTCCTAAATCGAGGATGGCGCTGTACGACATTCCCCATACTTCTGTATCGCACTCAGCAGATTTCCACAGAATGAGTTTGATGCGCAAAAAGCGGTCATCTTTTTGGATCATCCCTACACGTGCTGGTTTTGAAATGCTTGCTTTATCGAGTTCCAGTTTTCTGTCGGGTGCTTTCCCCTTAAAGGTGGCAAACTTTGCGAGGGCAAATTGTTTCCTATTAGCTTTGCATTGTTGCAACATCTTGTGGTTGGCTTGTTCTGAGATGGACATGAGATGTCCGATCGGCAAGGGGATGCGGTGATCTAGGGCCCTGACTACATCGAGTACGTCAATTTCTCCGGTAACAAATGTCGGTCCTCCCGATTCCATTTCCTGGGGTGAGGGTCTTCATTCCGAGACCTCCCGCTCATCGTCCACTGGCTGAACTACTCTTATCATGCCCAAACCCGGTAGCCTAACGTGAGATACTGGTCGAGGGGGATGAGTTCTATAGCTTTGTCTATGACCGTTGTGTCGGTCATCATCCCATCCTTTTCTTCTACCATCATTCTGACTCGTCCAGGTCCATTGGCTATAGGTGCAGCTACCACAGGGGCAGCTCCTACCCAAGCTTGTGGAGCTCGGTGGGGGCAGTCTTGTGCTATGTGTCCTGGTTGATGGCAGGTATAGCATCCATTAGTTCTGACTGCAGGGGCTACCGCGGATCCTCCGACTGCTTGGGCAGGCTGGATTCCGCCAAGATACGCCGGGGTTCGAACAGTGATAGGACGCATCGATCGCATCAGCATTTCCATCCTGGCATTGTACTCTTTCTGTTCTTTCTTGCTTTCTTGCATCAGATTTACCAGGGGGTTTTGTTAGTTCTAACACTGCGCTGAACTCGTCCGTGCGGTCGGTTGTACTTGTGGAGGGTACAACAGTTTTCGCCGCTGATGATCTTGTGGTTATATCGAAGAGAGGTCTCTTTGTTGCCACTTATTCCAGATATGTGGCGGGGCTCGATACAAACCCCATGTTTACGAACTTGTCCTGAAGTGCTGCTAATTCTGCTCGTGCCCGAGCTAATTCGGTAGAGTCCCCGTCTTTAGCGTGATCTTCCCCTTCAAGAAAGCTAGCGATGAATTTTCGTTTCATCTCTTCAGCCCCGTCCATGATCTATTGCATGGTGTGATTAATGGGGGGAAATTGTTTTCGCAGCTTGGCTTGCATCACACGGCTTCTAAGTCCCTCGATAAACAAATCTCCCCCGACTTTCTTATCTCGCTCGAATTTTACGAACAGTCTGTAAAATTGGCTACGATATTCGGCGATGGACTCGAGGGGTTTCTGCACTCGGTTTTTTATCATGAAGAAAGCTTGTTCCGGGTGGATATAATCGAATTGGTGCAAAAAATCCCTTTCGAATGTCGAAAGATATATCCAAAGGTAGGTACTAAACCAATGATGCGCATCGCCTCCTAACTGTGTTGGGATATTAATATTGGCCTCATCATTATCGTATTGTTGTTCACGTAGTGTGGCTAACCATGCTCCCGCCACGTGATGGGTGGGATCGAATAGGTACAAATCTGGTGGGGCTATGGGCGCACGAGCCCGGACTCGCTGCGCGGGAAAAGGTCCAGTGGGGTTTGCTCCGCCTTGCAGCACATTAGCATTTGGTGCTTGGTTAGCGTTCATGTCGGTTGCCTGTCGACCCGCCAATCTACTTTGGGTCACTATCAGATCGCACCTTGGCGCGTTTCTCTGTCTAGGCCGTCCTCGGCTTGGACTCGCCAGATTGGTCTAATTGTGGAGCCGAATCACTTCTCAATCCTTGGTCTTGACACGTGTCGGCTTCGATACCGACCTCACGCCTAGCACGACTTCCTGTTTCGGAGTAAGAGGGGGCCCGAAAGCGCGTAGTAGGGGTGTGCCAAGGATTTTAGGAAAGTGGGGGTGGAGTCCCATGCCGGAACTGAGATCTCCGGTGTCAAGTTTCAAGGAAAGAAATGCAAGTGGTTCCGCGTAAGACCAGGTCTTTTGGTTTTGCCTTTCCTCAGAGTCGAGTAGTTAGTTTCGCCGGCGGCGGCGCCTGGGGCAGGTTCGTACTTGGTCTACTGAGGGAACACGGTGGGTGTCTCTCTGTGTAAACACTTGTTGCCGGTGGGTTTCACAGATCATGCAGACACGCGTATACATGGTGACTGCCGTTTTGGTGGTCATTCGTATACGTGCATGCTCATGATCCGTTCCCGCTAATTCCGAATCAACCTATACAAATTAGACGATTGTTCGACAGAAACACACTTTCATACATCAGATGTCAGTCGCGCCACCCATACCCAGGCCAGTCTGTAAACCGCTTGCTATTCATGCATCTATCCTGACCTAGTCGATCAATGTTGCATACTTGAAAACATAAGAGTACACAAAGGGGCCGGGCTCCATACATCCTTTCCATACATCAATCAGACGCCTACTCCATACACATCATGATCCCTTGACTCGGCGATCGACAATCCCTCAAATGCGCAAATCGCTCCATCGATCGGTCAGTTTGTACAAACGTTAAACCCGACTCGGATCTTATCTTCACTGGCGATGTGTTTGATGGAGTGGAAAGAAAGGTACAAGGGGCGTCTTTGCTTTGGATGGATATCTGAGTGGTTGAAGGTATCAGTCTTGAGAACTGACATATTACAAAATATTGGGGGTTCGAATCCCTCTCCATCCGCTCATGTATGCTAATTTACGGATAATGAATTCAGTATTCCACATTGAAGAGGAAGGGATGGGGGAGGGAAAGATACTTCATACATCAATCAAAGGAAGAAAGAGGAAAATCCAAGAGTGTTGCAAACCAAAATGGCCGAAATCAAAAACTTAAATTAGATAGAAAAATGCGAAGAGGTAACACCGTTTTAACACCTCTCTCTCTCTCTCTCTCTCTCTCTCTCTCTCTCTCTCTCTCTCTCTCTCTCTCTCAGCTCCCACGATGGGGGCAGTCCGTCGCCTCGCAGCTACCAACAATCCAAAGTCGTCATCCCGCTTAGCCCGAGTATGCAAGCTAGGTTCGCCCGTGTGCCACAGTTCTTCGCGGCTACACGCCAACCCTGCATACCCGGCATCAGCTCGTCGGATTGCCCAACTCCCTACTCACCATTCTGTTCTCTGCTCGTTAGTCGATCCTCTCGACTGCGCTAACTCCCAAGTGTAGATTAGAGAGTGAATTAGTCGCACATGTGAGCTTTATAGCAGTCGGTAGTTGCGTGAGATAGCTCCCACGATGCGGGCAGTCCGTCGCCTCGCAGCTACCAACAATCCAAAGTTGTCATCCCGCTTAGCCCGAGTATGCAAGCCAGGTTCGCCCGTGTGCCACAGTCCTTCGCGGCTACACGTCAACCCTGCATACGCGGCACAGCTCGTCGGATTGCCCAACTCCCTACTCGCCATTTTGTTCTCTGCTTGTTAGCCGATCCTCTCGACTGCGCTAACTCCCAAGTGTAGATTAGAGAGTGAATTAGTCGCACATGCGAGCTTTATAGCAGTCGGTAGTTGCGTGAGATCATTCCGGATTATGCTGAAGCAAGAGGCAGAGAGGAGAAGGAAGTGCCTATGGGTGCATGACGGGGCTGCGGCGTGGGGGACGCAGCCGCTCTCCATGCATCGATCTAGTCGTGCACCTGCTGGCCAATGAGATAGACGGGGAACAAACGTCAAGTTTCGTGCGGAAAAGGAAGAGATCGAGAACGGAGAGGATTACAGTTACACCTGCGCTTGCCAAGAAGGAGCAAGAGGAGATTACAGGTGCGATTAGAATTTAGGCGTGGCGGGGGCAGAGCGCATGATAGGACACATCAAGGGGCGCGCGAGTAGGGAGCCTTGTACGATTACAGACAAAAATTACGACGCTCCCAAATTCCTAGCCTAAGTAAAGTCCTAACTGCAAAAAGAAATTCCACAAACCTGAGTAAGTTCAAAATTCAAGGGAAAAAAAAAAAAAATCCCTCTGCGGTGATTGCACCAAAAAGTCCCCTCCCCACAAGAACAAGAAAGAAGCTATGACAACAGTTATTTCCGTGCTGGACCCAACCTCTTTCCAAAAGACTGGGGCATTCATGCAACTGGGCGGTCCACTCCCGATTAACCCCTGAAATACAGCCGCGCAGAAAGTCGCGTGTTTGCGGAAAGTAGTTCGTCACAACTTCGCTTACTCTCTGTAATCTCCTTCTAGGAATAATTGCTGATTGGGGTAGATTGGTATGACAATCTAATTGGGGCTGTTGGATGGGTCCCACAAACGAGCGCAAGGCACTTCCCTGTCCATTCAAGGACAGGGTTACGAGGGACCCGATGCAATAAGCACGTTTAACACCTCCAACAGGGTAGACGACACACACGAAAAACGGCTATGGATGCCGTGTTGTCCAGCACACCTCGACCACACCATGCCCCCACCTCTGGGCGGTCAACGGTGAGCATGGTAATTAGGGTTGCACGCCGGCAGGACACGGCTAACGCAGCAGTAAGAGTGCTGCGCTGAGTCGGACCCAACGCCGAGCAGCCGAAATTAGCGCATGACCCTGCGAGCGCTACTGGTAACGGACCCAACGCCGAGCAGCCAAAATTAGCGCATGACCCGGTGAGGGGGCACGCGAGGCCTCCACACGGTAGTTTTCAACCTTTCAAAACTTTTTTGATGGCACTTGTTTTTGAAAGCTTGTGTGGCGAAGACGCGGCGTTGATTGTGCATGTTTCGAAAGGCTGTGTGTGTGAGCGCCATATTCTTTTCCATAATTTATGGTTTCCTTTGGTATTTCGGATTTTCAAATATTTCGAGTTGGGGCTGCCTGGGACCCTGCCCGGATCTCCCCTGGCCCCGCCCACCCAGGTGGCACCCGGGCAGAGAGAACCAGTCCAGGTCACCCGGGTCCAGCACGGCTAGTTCACAGGAACCTAGGTAGTGGTTTTACTGGTGTACGCGGTAAGAGCGTTTCGATGCGGGCGTGGGCCGGTAGCGTAAGCGGTAGGCCACTTAGAAAAGGCGCAGTTGCAGGTTCGCGAGCCTTGGAAGGTTACCTTCGTCAACTTAGGCTCGTACGAACCAGTGGTTTCACTCAAAGGAAAAGTTGCTCAAAATGACTTGCAGTCACACAGTCAATATCGTGCCAAAACACTCCCACACCGTCCAAACACACAAGCAGTAAAAAATGGCATAGGGATAATACCGTCTTGTCCTTGGCGAGATCCGTAGAAAGTAGGTTAACTAAATCCAGAGACGCCATAGCTGGCCCTTCCATACCGTCGATTGCCTCCTTGTCCGCACGCAAGCACACACGTTCAACCGAGGGAAGATGGATGAAGTCGCAGTTGGTGTAGTTATAAATACATATGTAGAGGAGGATGGGTAGAGGCTGATTCAGGCGCCCGGCGGGAGCTTTTCCGATGATCATGATTGGCAGGATGATCAGTAGAAGTACAATCTACTCTATGTTTTCGTGCAGCGGAGGCATCGTTGTGGGAGCATCGGTATTTCCGCTTGTGCTGCTTCGGATGAAACGTTCCCTCGGGCTAGGTGGCATGATCTTTTCGCTTGTGATTCTTCGGATGCAGCGTACCCTGGGCCTAGGTGGCATGATCATCGCTTTGTTTCATAAGGGAGGTCAGGATAGTGGGTATTGGATCGATACTACCGAGTTTCCACGCGATAGTGAATCATGACGAGTGTTCAATTCCGTCACCTTGGAGTGTGGACCTAGGCTCAGATGCAGGGCTCGAACCTTGGCATCCTTCCGTTGATAGTTCGTGTCGTGGAGGCCTTCACTTAGGGCAGAGCGTGAACTCTGCGGGCGGCCCCTGGTGGAGGCCTCCCGAGGCCTGGAGTCTACGCGTCATCGCATCCTGATCGGGTTGGATTTGTGTATGCTTCTTTTGCGTCCCTTCTTTTTTTCTTTGTTTTACAATTTCGCGTTCATTATCCGCACAGCTGTCCATCAGTCTTTTTTCGTTCTGCCGCGTCATAGATCGGTGAATGATCGTCATAAGCTTTTTATCCTCTCTACTTCCTTGGTCGTCGGCTACTTTGGCGTCGTGACGAGCATGTCTCATTCTCTCTCCCATCCTCCTCCCTCATTCTCTCGCCCATCCTCTTGCCAACTGATTGTATTTTCTTCGGCGGTTTCTTCACCTGTTTCGTCTGCCTTGTTTTGTGGCGGGTGCAGCACGACGGTAGCATTTATTCGAGCTACGTATGGACTTCCAATCGCTGTCTGATACTGAGGAAGGATCGTGGTGGAGGTGACGATAATCGGTCGCACTGTTAGGCGAGGAACCTGTGGGTAAGGATTGAACGCGAACGAGCAGTGCTGAGGAGAGGGAGGAGAGAAATCTTTCCACCGGTTTACGTTGCGCAGAGCGGCTGGTTAGTGCCCTGCTGCCCGTGATGCGATGGGGTGAGGGCGACAAAGATCTAGACGGGCGAGGAACGGGGCGACCGACCGCCCGCGATCTGATGGGGTTAGGTCGACAACGAATAAGGCAGCGGAGTAACGGTGAGAGAGCGAAGAAAGGGCTTCTGGTGATGGGATTGCTCGCTCATTAACGACGTAGCGCTTGTTGTCTCAAGGTGGTCAACACAGCAGGTGGTGAGAGATTGGCAGGAGGTCGTAGCAGGGAAGTCGGAGGCGGGTGGCGGGGGAGTTCGGCAGGAGAAAGACGAACTGCCTTGTTTTATGCGAAGGGAAGGAAGATAGATCGCTTTTATGGGCGATCCTGGCGCGGCCGGTGTTGAGCGAGGCTGCTTTAAGAGCGAGATGATGAGCCCCTCGGCTTGTCATGCGAATGAGGATGAGCTTTTGGCGACCGCTGAGAGGTATGCTGCCGATCTCATCGCCCAGATTCAGCCGTCTAAACGGTCAGAAATTCGCCGACATGCTGTGGCACGACGTGTGCAAAGTTTAATCCAGAAATGTTTCAACTACCATTGCAAGGTGTTCACATTTGGGTCTGTGCCTCTCAAGACTTATCTTCCTGATGGCGACATCGATCTCACTATCTTTTCCCAAGATGTGGCTTTGGGGGAGATTTGGCACGAGCGGCTGAAGGCAGCTCTGGAAGAGGAGGGCAGCAACAGGGATGCAGAATTTCTGGTTGAGAAAGTCCAGTACATTCAAGCAGAGGTGAAATTGGTGAAGTGTCTGGTGGGTAGCATTGTAGTTGATATATCCTACAACCAGTTAGGAGGGCTTTGCACACTGTGTTTCCTCGAGGAGATTGATCGGATGAGGACAGACCATCTCTTCAAAAGGAGTATAATTTTGGTGAAGGCATGGTGCTTCTACGAGGCGCGTATCTTAGGTGCACACCATGGACTTATTTCCACTTATGCTTTGGAGACACTCGTTCTTTATATTTTCCAGCTATACCATTCTACCTTGCATGGACCTCTTCAGGTTCTTCTCAAGTTCCTTCAGTTCTTCAGCTCATTTGACTGGGACGGGTACATACTTAGCATACATGGGCCAATACCTTTGGAAAGACTCGCTAACCTACTTGCCGAGAACTCATTGCATCGAGGTGGGCACCTCTCATCCTCAGAAGAAGGGGGCAAGGTTCTACTGAATGATGAATTCTGGATGAAATGCCGATTGGAGTACTCAGTGAATATCCAAGATGGCCGTGCGAGGCAGTTCAATCCCAAACACATGAATGTGATGGATCCCCTGATAGTGACGAATAACCTTGGTCGGAGTGTTAGTAAGAGCAATTTCACCAAGATTAGATATCAGCTGAATGCTGGAGCAAGGGCTTTGTCAGGGATCCTCAATAGCCCAAAAGAGAAGATAGCACCTTCCTTGGATGATTTTTTTTCCTACAGCTGGGATAGAGTGCGACTGGCGAGAAGACCAGATGTGCCAGATGCAATTCCATCAAGAAGCAGTGAAAGAATTGGTAACTTGTCAGGAAGAAAGCACAGCGAGGTGGTTTGGCAGCCAAGGCATCCTTACGAGCTGTATCCGCCACCTCCCCATTCGCTTCAGGATCACCAGGCCTATCTGCACAAGAGCATAGGCTGTTGTGGTGGGCCTGATGGGAGTTTGCAGAGGGAGCGGCAAATCGTTAAGGGAGCAGATGCATTGAACGTGGAGGTTGAGCTGCTGTCGGTGACTGGAAATGCGGCCTCGCTTGATGGCTCAGGGCTCGGTGATCCTGGTGGCGAGGGGTGGTGGAGGGACGGCACTGGACGGAGGGCCACTGGTGGACTTGTGAATGGGGCAGAAGGCAGCCTCAAGTATGTCGACCGTAGGAACATCACTGGAAGGCCCATGGGTGTCAGGAGGATCAGTCAGAATGAGAGAGCAGTGAGAATGGGTGAGGATGGCAGGGGAGGCAGAGTGTCAAGCGTAGGTGGAATGAGATCACCGAATGATGAGCAAAGGGACCAGAGGACCAATGGTCATATGGGCTCGACGACGGGTCACTTCAGCATGCCAAGCAGGGAAGAACACAGAGGCGTGAGCTATGAGAGTGGGATGGGGATCGGTATAAGGAGGTCAGGGGATGATGCTCAGGATCAGACGGATGATTTCTCAAGATGGGAAGGGGAAGGGGATTGTAGAGCCAGAGCAATGGATCGGAATGTTGGGTATAATTCCGTGAATTGCATCCGACCTACACCTGTGCAGAACGAAGCAGCTGCATTCAATTGGGGAATGGTGGGTGGTGTACATGGAGGGGCAGGAATGGAGCTAGGCAACGAGGATGATGCTTCATCAGCCTCATCTTCAGGTGGGTGGTATGGCAGCGAAATAGAAGGAGAGGGAAGTTATGCCTCCTTGCAATTAGTGGGAAGACATGTTGCTTCTGGAAGGAATAGAGACATGCTGACGAACGGGAGTGCGAGGCTGTTCTCTAGAACTGGAGGTTTTATGGACCACGCGTTGCCGATTGAAATGAGTGGAAAGCGCGCAGGTTTGACTGGTAAAGTGCAGAACTCGGGGGGGCCCAGTTTGTCGATTGTGCATCCAGGGCTGACTATGCCATTGCCTTTGCCCATACGTGCATTTCAGCTGCCAATGTCTGTTCCGATAGTCTCGGCAGTGATGATGCGTCCGATCCCTATTCTCGGCGAAGAGCAGGCCATGCAAGGTAGTGCGATGGGCAGCAATGGTAGTATGGAAGAAAGCCTGCAGGGCCCTCGGCCAGCTACAGGGCTACGTGCGTTCCCTCTTGGAGATCTCGGTGCGATGGGAGTTCAGGGAGAAGGTCCTAGTTGTACGCATCGCGCACATGGGATGAGGAGTGCATCACATCCTCCATTGTCTCAGGTTGGGCTCTCAGGAGGCGGTCGTGGGCTCCCAATCCATCCCATGCTGAGTGAGAAGGCACAAGGCCATGGGCATCTGACGCACATTGCACACCAGAACGGCATGGACGAAGAACAGCTGCAAAGGATCATAATGGGAATGGAGCAACAGCAGAGGATTGCGATGGGAATGGAGCAAGAGCAGCATCAACAGCAGCAACAACACTATCTGCAGCACCACCAATTGCTTCACGATAGACATCACAGGGGTGCGGGTTTCGGCATGCTGCCAGTAAATAGTTGGGTTGAAGGCGGCAGAGCAATGGTACCAACAGTCCAATCACAGGGTGGCCTCAGGCTTGACCAGCCACTATCTATTTTTCCACCGGACCCTGTAGGCCCTCACCTTGGGGGCTTATCCCCATGTGGTGTTGGGGGAATCATGTTGCACATGCCGGGGAGGCTTGGGAGTGCTTCAGCAGCAGTGAACACACAGTCTAGGGGCGTTGATATGCAGACACTCGGAGGACACCTTCCAAATGCACCACCTCGGCAGCAGGGCCCATTGGAGCGAATGTACGAATCACGGGATGGAATGCTTATGCCTTCTAGACGGGGTTTGTTTGAGGATGTTCAGGGCATGGAAATGCCACCTGGAGTAGCGACTCCCAAAAAGGTTGAGGGCGATGACAGTGCAAGTAAAGGGAAAGTTCCTTTTGGCAGTGTAATCCAGTCTAATAATAGATCAGGAGGCCTGAAACACAGAAACGGAAAGGCGAGGACTGGAGGGAAGGTCTGGGGTGTAACAACTGGGGAAGTGGAAAGCGTGATGATGGATACGATGAGAAGAGATGCCGGCAGGTCACGGGATCAAATCAAGAGAATGGGAGAACCTTGCCGAACTCCTGCACAATTTGAGGCACGGGAGAGAATGGCAATAGGTGTGATGTTTCCTCAATTAATCCCCCAATCCCCTGGTAGAAACTCAGAGGCCATTTGCAGCCAGTTTTGTGTGCCTTCGCAATCACCCCCTACTTTGCCACCAAATATGCCCATACAGTCTCTGAATCCTCGAGCTGTGGATCCGTTGTGTGTGCCATGTCCACCATCAGAAGTGACTCTCAGCTCCTCCACTCTGCCCCCAGGGATGCCCATTGGAGGGGCCATGTTTATGCCAATGAGCCATCTGCCTCAGATGCCATCAATCTCCGTTGCAGGAACTCCTGCAAGCTCTCTCGGATCAGCATATCACTGTGCATTTATGGCCACTAGTGAATCGCAGCTACTGAGTACTGCCGGCTCTCCAAGGATCAGGCCATCACCACCATGTGCACTCCAGGCACAGTTTCCCGTCCTTGTTCAGGGTCCATATTACCCTTATTACATCTGCCTAGGCATGGAAAATGCAGAGAACTTGACGACTGATTTCCATAATAGGGCCACTTGTGGCGGTCTGGATGATCAGGTTGGTCCAGAGGGGTCCGGGAACCTACGAACTCCTGTCGGGGATCGAAGACAGCATGGAGGTTTGCAGCCCTGGCTGGTGCAGAAGCCAAATCATCATTCAGTGCTTGCGAGCTCAGTCAGGCCCCTTAATAGTTATGGAATTAGCAAGGGTCGAGATGAAGTGGGCGGAGAAGGCATGGAGACTGTGGTGTTTAAGGATGGACCTGACCTTCTAACTGGTGTGATAGATGCCTATCGAGAGAATCTATACTTTGGCAGAGCATGTCAAAACAATCTTCTACCAACTACTCTCCCAGCCAACCAGTTAGTTAACTATCTGCCAAACCAGTCATCTTGGCAAATGGAAAGTGGCAGAAGGACAAGGGACGGGTTCATGAGTATGCCGCCAATGATGCAAGGAATGATGCAGCCACAGATGGGGCCCAGGCCTGCTCCTTCAGGCCACCATGTGAATCTTGCTGGGCAGGAGCAGAACCCAGGAAACTTTCCTACACGGAGAATGCGCTATGGAGACAAGGTGTCCAAGATGTCCCGTGGAACAGGTGCATTCATCAATTCAGTCACGCGTTAACAGCCAACGAGCATACAGGTTCAGTGAGCAGGGTTGACTTTGTTGGTGGGAGGGGCTGAGAGTTGGCAGCATCGAGGGAGTTTTGTTCTCTGGTTGTTGGGCCGCAGGGCCAGGGATAGGAGAGGTAGGGGATGGAGAAGAAGGTGCGTCAGAGTGTGGCCGAGGAATGTTTGATCATTTCTAGCTCTCTTGTCTGCACTGGGCACGTAACACGTGGGCGGTGTGGTAGATTGCAGACAAGATCTCTTTAGCCAAAAACTTTAAGAGTTTTCGGCAGGCTGTGACTTGGATTGAGTGGAGGTTTCAGGCATGAAGCTGCCCATCCGTTTTTAGCTCCAGAATGCTACTTTGAAAGCATTGCGTTTGTATAAGAGGCAGGCAAGCGTGCTCAAGCTGGGTGATAGCCATTTCTTGGAGACACGTTGTTGTTGTTGTTGTTGTTGTTGTTGTTTTGTTTTTTAAGGAAAGAAAACCACGGTGCTCTGGGACTCGATCCATGTTTCCTTTTTAGTTAGTAGCTCACCTTCAGAGTCCAGGGATTAAGCCCTGTTGACTCATCCTTATAAAGAGCGTCATGTTATCCTGGGTGGGTTCTGCTGGTGGCGGTGCAAATTCTGTGTCAACCTCATACTAGCATTTATGTTTGGGATATGCTCCCCAGGGGTAGGGCCCATCAGGGTCAAGTGGGCAGGGGTCAAGTGTATCAACCTGTGGAATTCTCAGTCTTCTGTTGCTGACCTCCCTCAGGGGTCCTATTTTCTTCTCTTGCGTGTGTGTGGAGATGTGTGTGTGTGTGTGCGGGTGTTGGGTGTGTGTTCAAACTGTAACCCATAGTGCAACGCTCTAAGAAAAGTCCACAGTTTCCTGCGATCCGACCATGCTGGTGACAAGTTGTTGTATTTTGTACAGCCCATAGCCAAACTTCCTACATTGGCCCACCCACTTCGCAATGCTCCGCAAATAACCACACCGCCCTTACTTTATCCCATTGACTATGCAGGAGATAATTGCAATTAAACAATTACAGAGGCTGGCAGGTCTATCCCCTGAGCTCCCCACACGTATGCAGATATAAAGCACAGAAACAGACAACACTTAAAACACAAATGAAAAGAACATGACTGATGATGGACTGTTTCATCGACTTGCTTCGACTCATCAGGAGGCTGAACCCTTGACAGTCTGTGGAATCCCCTCACATGAGTCATAACCAAACTTCAAAACATGTTGCCTGTGGGGAAGCAAAAAAAAGCATGCAACACAACATAGGCAATGCACGGGAATGACAAAGCAAGGCAAGTGAACAGCAAGGCAAGGCAAGGCGAGGTGAGTGCCGAGGCAAGGCAAGGCGAGTCCCAAGGCAAGGCAAAACAAGTGAATGGCGAGGTGAGTGCGAGGCAAGTGAACTGAAGGACAAGGCAAGTGCACAGCAAGGCCAGGCAAGACAAGACAAGTGAATGGCAAGGCGAGTGGGCAGTCAGGCGGGCACAAACACAGCAAGACAGTCAATGTCACAGGATGCAGGAAGTGTATTATGAACCACTCACATCATATGGAAAACCCATCAGGCCGTGTTTCCCACCCGTCAAGGTGCAGGAAGTCACCTGATGAATGTCAATCACCAGCGGAAAACACAGAGACAGTCATTTGAATCACACCCATCCCCTAATAGTGTTACAGGCACTCTGTACAAGCCGCCACCAACTATTTGGCACTACTTAAAGGTACTTAACTTCGTTACTCAAATAAAAACACGGGAATGACCCAAAACACACAGCAAGCAGACAGCATAGAGAAAACTCTTAAACCACCAGTACCTTACAGAGCAGTCTGCCGAGCCTTTTTTTTTCCGAACCTTTTTGTTTCGGCAGGAGGCACCCAGTGAAAAGCAGTGACACAGCGGGCGACCGGTCCTTCAACGTCGGGCAACCGGTACTTCTACGTAGAGCGTTTTTTTTTCTTTCCCCTTGGTCTTTCCTTTTGTTTTTTGTTTTTTTCCTCTTCCCCCCCCCCCCTCCCCGTTCCCCTCTTTTTATGCCCTGAATGACGGCATTCCTGACAACGCGTAATAGAAGGGGGGAAATTTCACAACAACAGCAATATTTATTAGGCCGTGATAGCGGTTAGATACATTCGGGGAAGTACCAGCACGAGTATGGCCTCAGTGCGGGCCTTTCCTGAGAACGTGGAAAATGCCCTGCCTTGCTGGCAGGGCACTACAAGATAGCAAAAACGAGAAAAAAAAACAATCATTTGCCTGCGGTAATGGTCAGATACATCCTGAACAGTACTGGTGTGAGTATGCCGACACTCAGGGCTTCACCGGCATCTCGAAGTAGCTCGGTGCCACACAAACACAGATAGGAGGAAGAAAACGAAAGAAAACAGAAAAAGGGAACAAAGATTAGGCTTACAGCGTGCAATACGGCCTGCCTTGCTGGCAGGGCACCACAAGACGGCCTGCCATGCTCAGTTCGTTTTTTTGTGAACTCCTTTTTCTCTTTTTTTTTTTTTTTTTTTTTTKTTYTWTTTGTTTTGTCTTCTCTGGTCGTTCCTTCTCGTTTTTAAAACGGACGAACCCCTTGCCTCTGCCGACGCTCTACCCAGCCTCTACCGACCCTGCAAAGCTCTTTCTTGAATTCAGGAAGGCAATTTTTTTTTTCCTGGGCGGGGTACTGGTGGTTTAAGGAGGACGGGAAAAGAGAGTGGTAATATTCTATCTTTTATATCTATCTATACTCTTTATATAAAGGAAAACCCGGGTCTCACATGATGGGCACACACAAGACCCAGAACCGTGGGACAGCGCGCCCTGCATGGAATGTGTTCGTTTCTTTTTTGTCGTCTAGTTGCTGTCAGATTCGCGATTCTTCTGTTCATCGGGTTCTGTTTTCCGCCTTTTCATTTGTCATGCTCTGTGTAATGCCGGTTTTGTCTTTTTTTTGGGGGGGAGGAAGAGGGGGGGCGGTTGCGTTCTGCTGTGGCGCTGCGCAAGTGGATGGCGCCAGAGGCAAGGCCCCTCTAGTAAAGAGGACTGGATTAAGCGGCTGAATTGGGATGTGGTTTATCCAGGGATGCAGAAAGCAGATCAATCGCGTATTTTTGCACGCCTCCACAAACACATTCAGGTTCAGGCCTTAAGTCCAATCCTCGTTGCTAGGACCAGACGTACAAATACAAGTACATAGTAGGCGCGTTGAGACGGAGAAAAGATACGTCAGGGCATACTTACACGGGCACATTTTTAAATGTATCTGACTCCCATTACGGCACCACCACGGTGCATCTGATAGCAATTACTTCTACATCTCAGTAGAAAAGGTTTTAGTATGAGTATGCCTTCACTGTCCGTAAGCAGGTCACGAGCTCAAATCCGTCGCCAGACCCACATGGGTTATAAGGTTTTCCATGTTTTTTGTTAATTAAATGGGATTAAAAAAGATGAAAAAGCTCAGGATTCGAGCTCAGGTCTGCTTACCGACAGTTAGCACGACCCCTGTGCATAAATAGAGAAGATAAGCATGGCCCCTGTGAGAAGGATGACACACATAAATCAAGAAGATTGGCATGTGCCATTCAGCCATGCAAGGATGACATGCATCATCGGAGACATGGCCCAAATTTTGAAAAAAAAAAAGTGCTGTGCCATTTGGCTTGACTTTTTTTTTATTTGGTGGTTTCTCTCCTTCTGTTGGTCGCACCATCTAGCCCACGTAGCATGGCCTGCCTACCCCATGCACCAGCCAGCCCACATAGCACCATCTAGCCCATATAGTATGACCCGCCCAATGTAGTACCAACCAGTCCACATAGTATCGCCCAGACCACACAAAACCACCCAGCCCACATACTACCGCCCCATCCACATAATATGACCCACCCTGTTTGGTACCACCCAGTCCAGTTAGTATCACTCTAGCCGCATAGCACCATGCAGTCCGAGAGATGCAGCCAATATGACAGTTCCAATGAAAAATTCGCTGAAAACAAGTATGACCCCCTGATGCAGTGCCACCCAAACCGCCCAGGCTGCATAATACCACTCAGCCCACAGATTACTGTCCAATCCACATGGTATGACCCACCCCTTGTGGTACCGCTCAACCCACATAGTCTCACCCAGGCCACATAATGCCACCCAGTTCGCATACTATGACCTGCCCTGCGTAGTACCACCCAACTCACGTAGTATTACCCAGGCCACATGGGCTTGGGCTTGGCTTTTTCTTCTTCTTTTTCCTTCGTGGTAGTGCGTTTTTTCCCCCCTCCAGTTTTTGCTATTCGTACCACCCATCCGACGTAGCATCGCTCAATAGCCATTGACTGTACCGGCTGGCCCACATAGTTCCGTCCACTCCACATAGTATAAGTCACCCCATGTGGTGCTACCCTGCCAACATGGTATCACCCAGGCTACATAATACTGCCGGCCCACGTAGTGCAACCCTGTCCGCATAGTATGGCCCACCCCATGTGGTACCACCCAACCCACAGTATCACCCAGGCCACATGATACGGCCCAGCCCACCCATTGCCACCCAGTCCGAATAGTGTGACCTGCCCTGAGAGGTGCCACCCAGCCTGCATGCTATCACCCGTGCCACATTGCACTGACTTGCTGATTTCTACTGCTGAGATTGACTGTGAGGCTGTATAGTACAGCGGTAGGATAGATTCGTAATTTTGTTTGGCTGAGGGCTAACCGAGAGACCTACCTGTAAGGACATTCGTGAGGGAAATATCTGCCAATCTGGGAAAATATCGGCCCAGTACTAACTCGAATTCCTACAGCTACCCTAACTGCGTAGAGTAGGCCCGGGCTACCCCTAGGACAGACAGGCCCTAAGTGGCCTATGCTGATAGACGGTCCTATAGCCTATAGCCGG
>BFEA01001023.1:92267-107349 GCA_003427395.1 Chara braunii
TTTCTCGCGAAGCAGCGTTGGAGAAGCCAAGCAAGTTGGTGGCGGTGTTTGTCTGCAGGCGGCATCCTGAGACCTCGCCGTTGACAGCAGCCATAGCCGGCCCAGACTGAGTCTGCCATAGCTGGGGCATCCTCAACGCATCTACCCCTGAGGTATCTGCGTCTGGCCGGGCTACATCGAGGCTCTACACTGTGTACTCGTGGGTGGTGGCAGCCATAGCTGCCTGTTCCTTCGTCAGAGTTGTCCCTTGGTACTGAAGACTTCATCTTAGGACCTGTTCTTCATCAGGGTGGTTGGCGCTGGCCTCAGGGAGGCCATTCTGATGTGGCGCTACTAACTGGGTGTAGGATAGAGAGTGGGGTGTGAGTCCTGAGGGTGGTGAGATACTGGAACAAACTCTGTTATTGGTTGTTGGGAGTTTGTCAGTGATGAAACGGTATTCACCAGTTCGCAGTAGCGAATGCAGATCCCAGGGCTCGATCCCTAGTTCCCCGTCTTACCTGTGTACAATACCAGTGTCAACTCGAAGAGTTGAACCTGCGACCTGTAGAACCGCCAGTGGTAGGTAGGTTTTCGTAGGTCACAGGGTAGAAAGGAATCGAACTGTAGACCTGTAGGGTAGGAGTCTAGACAGTTCCGCAGTCGTAGTTGTAGGATGTCTGAAGGGTCAAGGTCGTAGCTGCTACTTACCTGAAGGGGCAAAGTCGTAGCTGCTACAGTACCGAAAGGCCAAGTTAGAGGGTTCTAGAAGTGGCCTTTCGGAGTGAGCCTACGTTGAACAGAGGCAAGTGGTCAAGTGGTGGTAGGCCACCTCGCTTTGTCAACAGTCCCAGTTAGGCAGTCCGGTCCTGCCTAGCAAGTACCGTCTGGGACTGTGTGCACCAGGGGCCAAGGGACACAAGGCAGACCAACACAACACAGAAGTATAAAGCAAGAGACTGCGTTCAGCCATTATTCATTCGTGCGGAAGCCATGCGGAAGCGCTGCCTCAGCAGCTTGTGCGAGGAGGTCTGCAGAAGGCCCGAAGACGAAGTGGGCGAGAGTGACGTACTGTAGCCACAACGATAGGTAGCGGCAGCCATAGCTGCCATAGCTTAGTGTAGAGTGCAGAGTGTGGGTACTGAGCGTGTGTGCAGAGTGATGTGCGTGGGACATCCAGGGTGATCCATAGTGTGAGCAGCGAGGTGTTTGGGCGCACAGCCGCCATAGCCAATTACAAGAGAACTCTTATCTGGTTACGATATCTCTGAGTACAGTGTGGGCGCATGTCGCCAGTTTGCTGTTCTGCTGTTCACGTGCATGAAAAGTGTGAATAAGTCGAGTCTGATTGCANACGATATCTCTGAGTACAGTGTGGGCGCATGTCGCCAGTTTGCTGTTCTGCTGTTCACGTGCATGAAAAGTGTGAATAAGTCGAGTCTGATTGCACTGGTATCGGAGCTGGTACCCGCTGTTCCGCGCGCTCCGTCGTGTGCAGGGCCGATGCGCCATAGCTGAAGTGGCCGCTGGAGTATGGCGGACCTCAAGGTGGAAGAAGCCGTCGCGCACCTGCATCAAGAAGACCACGATGAAGAAGCAGATCGAGAGAGAGAAAGATGAGCGATCCAAGATTGGTTGTCACATACTTGTGAGGCGAGCTGCGCTGTCCGACGGAGGAGGAAGATAGCGGCCATAGCCGCGGAGCTTCATCACAGGGCACCGAAGGAGAAAGACAGGGAGGACAGAGAAGGCGGGACTAAGGAGAGAGAGAAAGAGAAGTGTGGAAGGAGGACGTTGGAGAAGAAGACAGACATAGTCGGGGGTGAAAAAAAAAAAAACAAAAAAAAACAGAGAAAGTGAAGAAGAAGAAGAGTGAAGGAAGGGGAAGTAAGCGGCGAGGGTGATGAAGGTGATGGTGCCGGCAGCCATAGCCGAGGTGAAGGGTTGACCGGGCGTTGACCAGAGCGTTGACCGGAGGGTTGACCAGGCGTTGACCAAGGGTGTTGACCAAGCGTTGACTGGGGGTTGTCCGCGTTGACTCAGCGTTGACCAAGGCGTTGACCGGAGCTGCCGACCAAGATTTTGACCAAGCTGGAGCTGGTGATATCTCGCTGAGCCCTTAGCCTATCCCCTTACCCTGTGTATGTGCACTCACCCTAAGGTACTTGCTGAGTTTGAGTCTGTCTGTCTTTCCTTTCTGCATTGAGTCTCTGCTGTCCTAGGTGTTAGGACTCTGTGGATGAAGGATAGGGCCTTGCTGCCAAACCTGCACGGGACTTAGTAGGACTAATCTCTACTCTGGCATCTGGAGACCTGGGCATGAGCGGCGAGCGCTCGTTAAACAACTCGTCTAGCCTAATGACCGGTACTATCCGACAGGTCTACTGAGTTCAGTGTAGAGGGTCCAAACTCCGAGTTGTAGGCTGAAACGAAGGCAATCTTTAAGTGTTGAGGCCTGGTTGAACCACTCCCCTACCGGACCTAGTAAGGCTGATGATCTGTGTCTGACGACTCGACTGTCCCGAGGGATACGAACCCCTCCAAGGACCGGTACAGACCGGCGGGCTGCTCGGTGTGGCACAGTAGGCCGGAACGGCTGAGTTGTGGGCTGAAATCGCCAGGAAGAACTACGCTGATCACGTCGTCCTGACTGCGACGTTAAATAATTCTTGCGGAGTTTGGGGGATCTCCTTAAATGCCTCCTGATCAGCTGTTAGTTCCGTAGTGACAGCCTTAGAGTAGTTGTGAGTAGTGGATCTTAGAGAGTCAGACAGTAGGTTAGTGTGTCCGCGTAGGTCTAAGTGGTGAGGAGTGGGACATTGTCGTTCACCTAACACCACGATGGACGACTATCCGATGTATGGGTTGCTCGTTGGGTTCCCCCTCTGGGGGACCCTCTGGCATCTCCTCTTTCCTCTGGGGTTCTGGCACACCTTTACGTGTAGAGTAGACACCCGGGGTGGTGTCTCCACCAAGCCATACACGAAGGAGGAGGAGGAGAAGATGGCCGCCATCTTGCAAGAGAGGAAGGAGAAGAAGGAGGCCAAGAAGAAGGCCTTGAAGGAGGAGCAGGCGGCCAAATTGAAGAAGATGAAGAAGAGATGGCCAGAGAGAAGGAGAGGATACAAAAGGAAGAGGAAGAGAAGTTGAAAGAGGTGGAAGAGGAGGAAGAAGATAAAACGCCACTGTAGAGGAAGAAGGGGCAGTACAGTGGCAGTAGGGATGAGGAGATGGAGAAGCGGATCTCAGAGTGGGTCGCCAACTTATCCCTGGGCGAAGAAGAAGAAGTGGCGATGTATATCTTTAAGGACGATCAGGAAGCCGCTATGAGAGCTTGGGAAGCAGAAAAAGATGTTGTAAAGCGGCAGGCAATGGAAGATGAGAAGAGAATGGAATGGAGGTTGGCAGTGATAAGGGAGAAGAAGAGGAGAGTGGACGTGGCAGCGGAGGCAGCAAAAAATTAGGGGAGGTAAAAAGGATAGAAGAGCAACTAGCCGCCCAGACTGAACTCCCAGCCCAAATGCGAGTCATAGCTCGAAATGTTGCACGCCTGGCACGAATTCAGGCGGAGCAATATGACTTTAGTAGGAGTCAACACATAGCTGTGCGTTCAATAAAGTTGGGATTCCGGGACTTTGCTCGAGAGTTGGTAGGCGCTATAGGCACTGAGGTGGGCCACCGCCTCGACAAGACTCAACGGTTTTGCGCTGGCGCCATTGAGGGCGTCAAGGCGGCAGCCCCCAAGGAGGAGGAAGCACGTCCTCCTCGCCGGGAACCGGTCAAGGTCAAATTCCCTGATTCCTACAGTRGGAAAAGGGAAGAGAACTTTGACAACTGGGAAGCCAACGTTAAGACCTATGTGCACTTGCAACAGGTCTCCCCGGATCAGCAGGTTCTAATTGCGATCCACGCGCTGAGAGATGAGGCCGCCAGTTTTGCAAGGTCCCTAGTTCGCGCTGCCAACTGTAGTGACGATCCCGTTGCGTACTCCTCGTTCACGTCCCTCATCGAATTCTTGAAGTTGTTGCTCGAGAGATTTGCTGATGTCGCCCACAGCGTTAAAGCCTCAGATAGGCTGCAGACGATCCACTCTCGTAAGTGGAAGAGTGCCAAGGCCCTTAAGAGTACAATGGATGAGTTAGTGGCTGTCCCTGACCACGGGGTTACAGACACCCAGTTGGTCGGCCTCTTCTATCGGGCTATACCCGAAGCCCTTCGAGGGTATTTCTTCGCAAAGAGCGAAGACCCTGCCACTACGTACGATTCTCTTAGTCGTGAGGTGGTGGCCTTCGAGGCCAAGTCTATGTCAGTGTCTACCTTCTGGCACAAGGACTTGGACAAGGGGAAGCAATGTAAAGGCCGCACTATCTCAGGGCAGGTAAAGACCAAGGACAGCCTTGTCCTGACCTTAGATGAGGGTAGTGTGGATGAGATCCCCTACGAACAGATCGAGTGGGGGTTAGAGGAAGAGGACAGCGGTGTGGGCCAGGGGAGGACTTACGCTGCTGTCGTGGCTGGAGGGAGGCCGCAAGGAGGACGAGGCCAGGGTCAAGGGGGTCGGGCCTCAGGGAGCCGGTTTCAGGGCGATCAGGGGGTTGGCGGTAGAGGAGGAAACCGCCAAGCGGGACGCAGGGGTCAAGGTCCCCCGCAAAACCGTCCTAGGAATAAGTCTCCCTATAGGGTAGGAGGATGGCACGCGGGGCTACCACAGGGTAGGCCTTGGGAAACTTTGGGTCTGGACTAGACTTTATGGCAACAACGATTGGACCGGGGCCAGTGCATTTTTTGCGGTGACCCGGGCCATATCATTAAATATTGTCCTAAGTATCGCGAGACCCGAACGGCTGCCCAATGGCCAAAAGGCAGCCGCCGGTAGGGGTAGCAACTGCCCCTACCATTAGGCCATGTGGGGAACATAGCGCTAGCCGGCAGGAGACTCCCACACCACATGTGCCTATGGCAGAGGTTGCAGGCCGGTGTCTAGATAGCTTCCCATAGACCGCTTGTATTAGGGTCTCTCTAGACACCTCCCTCACAGGCGTAGCCGAAGAGTTGAAGGAGACGAGGCCCGCCTGGGGCAAGATGAAGAAGGAGAATAAAGGGTATCTGATCTTACTAGATACAAAGATTTTTAGAGGTAGAGTAGGGGCCCTAGTAGACTCAGGGGCCACCCGCAGCTATATTAGTAAGAAAACGCTGCAGAAGTTGAGGCTGGGACTTAAAGTCCATAAATTGACAGACCCCATAGTTAGTATCCTCGCAGACAATCGTACCATGGTTGTAGAGGATTAAGTAGAGGGAGTCCAGACGTATTTCCGCCTAGAGAAAGATGGGAAAGTGGAGAAGGTCCTCCACTCCCTGACTCTTCTCGTAGAAGACAGCCTCCCATTGGATATTGTTCTGGGAATGGATTGGGGAGAGGCAGCCGGGGCCACGCTCCATTTGAAGGAGCACGAGTGTAGGCTCCCTAGTTCTTCAGGCGAGGCTAAGACTGCCCACCTGTTCCATGTGTCAGGAGTAGAGAATCCCTTGGCACATTGCTGTCTTAGTGCTCCTGCGTTCGCCAGGTTGGTGAAAAGGGAAAAATTGGAGGAACAGGTTTTTGTTGCCTATGTTAGGCCGGTGACTGAGCCTACGAAAGAAAAACCGATGGACCCTGCGATTGCCAAGCTGTTGGAAGAGTTCAAGGATCTTACCGAGCCACCGATAGGAGTAGTACCGCAGCCCATCCAGCACTGCATTGAGATAGAGCCTGGCAGTAGAACTCCTAAGGGTGCTGTGTATAGGATGTCCCAACGAGAGTTAGAGGAGCTTCGCAAGCAATTAGACGAGCTCCTCGAGAAGGGTTGGATTAGGCCCAGTTCGTCTCCTTTTGGAGCGTCTGTTCTCTTTGTTCCTAAGAAAGAGGGAGAGCTAAGGATGTGCATAGACTATAGGGGTCTGAATGCTATTACAGTAAAGAATGTTGAGCCACTGCCTAGGATAAACGATCTCTTAGATCGAGTGTAGGGGGCGAAGTATTTTTCCAAAATATATTTGAAGTCCGGATATCATCAGATAGAAGTGCATCCTGATGATTAGTATAAGACAGCCTTCCGGACTAGATATGGGCACTACAAGTTCATAGTGATGCCCTTTGGACTAACCAATGCGCCAGCTCCATTCCAGCGCTGTATGAACGATTTGTTTAGGCTGTGGTTAGACAAATTTGTTGTAGTTTACCTAGATGACATTCTAGTGTTTAGCAGGACCC
Organism: Chara braunii; assembly: GCA_003427395.1. Taxonomy (NCBI): domain Eukaryota; kingdom Viridiplantae; phylum Streptophyta; class Charophyceae; order Charales; family Characeae; genus Chara; species Chara braunii. Next base: position 98,500 of record BFEA01001023.1, read on the forward strand.
TCGAAGAGCATCAGGGTCATCTCAGGCAGGTCTTGGAGAAGCTGAGGGAAGCTAACTTCCTGATCAATGCAAAGAAGTGCAATTGGGCGAAAACCCAAGTTTTGTACTTAGGCCACGTCTTAGACGGAGACGGCGTTAAGCCAGAGGATAGCAAGATCTCAACGATTAGAGATTGGCCCACGCCACGTACGCTGACAGAGTTGCGCTCGTTCCTGGGCTTAGCTAATTACTACCGGAAGTTCGTGATGAACTTCTCTACCATCGCTGCGCCCCTTCGCAGATTGTTGAGAAAGGAGACCATCTGGAAGTGGGATAAGGACTGCACGTCTGCCATGAAGAAGTTAAAGCAGTCATTGATAGAGTATCCAGTCCTTAAAGTCGCCGATCCGTCCTTGCCCTTTGTTGTCACGACCGATGCGAGTCAATACGGCATGGCGCAGTGTTACAGCAAGACGATGGCAATGGGTATAGACCCGTAGAGTTCATGTCTGCCAGAATGCCTTCAGAGAAGGTCGCGACATCTACCTATGAGCGGGAACTCTACGCTCTCAGGCAAGCCTTAGACCACTGGAAGCACTACTTGCTTGGGAGACACTTCAAAGTCTATTCCAACCATGAAACGTTACAATGGTTAAAGACACAGGCCAAGATGACACCTAAGCTTACTAGGTGGGCCGCAGAGATAGATCAGTACGACTTCGAGCTCAAGCCTGTCAAAGGGAAGTACAACGTAGTCGCGGATACTCTGAGTAGAAGAGCTGATTACTTTGGGGCAATAGTACATTACCTCGATATAGGGAAGGATCTGCAGCAGAAGGTTAGAGAAGCCTACGCGCAGGACCCTATCTACAGTGACCTCCTCAAGAAGGTCAAGGAGGCCCCAAAGCCTGAACCGAACTACTGCACTATTGAGGGGTTGCTTTTTGAGAAGACTAATGTTTTTGACCGGCTGTGCATCCCCAATAGCGAAGAGATCCGTAGTTTGATTTTGGGAGAATGCCACGACACAGAGGGTCATTTTGGTTGGCAAAAGACTTCAGCCAATCTGATGCGCGCGTATACCTGGCCGGGGATGAAGAATGACTGCGTAGAGTATTTTCGCAATTGTAAGGTCTGCCAGCGGAACAAGAGCTCTACGTGCGCCCCGCTAGGTCTTCTCAGACCCTTGCCCATTCCGGATCAGCCGGGAGACTCAGTGTCCATAGACTTCATGGACACTCAAGTCAAGAGCAGGCATGGCAAGAGCCAAGTCATGGTCATAGTTGACCGTTTTAGTAAGTACGCAGTTTTTGTTCCTTTGCCTTCAGAGGCACGTACTGATTTAGTCATACATAGATTTTTTGATTGTTGGGTGAGTGAGAATGGGATCCCACTGTCAATAGTTAGCGATAGGGATAGTCGCTTTACTAGCCAAAACTGGCAAGAACACATGGGAGTATATGGATCTAAGTTGTTGATGTCGTCCGACCGTCATCCAGAGACTAACGGTCAGACAAAGCAAATGAACAAGATCCTACAACAAGTTCTGCGCATGTACATTAGGCCAGATCAGGTTAACTGGGGCGAGATGTTCACCTAAAGTAGGTAGTGCGTATAATAACAGCGTGCATTTATCCACCTGCCGCACTCCCAACGAACTGCACAAGTCCTTTAGACCGCGTAGACCGTTTGAGGGACTCAACCGGGATCAGATTCACTGATTACCGCCCGGGACCAGGGAGTTTGCTGTACAGCACGAGAAAGAACTAGCTACTGTTGTAGAGAACCTCAGGAAAGCCCAGCATAGGATGATAGAGGAAGCGAACAAACATCGTCGCCCCTCACAGTTTCAAGTAGGCGACTTAGTCTGGGTCAGTTCTAAGGAGTTTACACCTGAGGAGAACATCTTGCAGAAGTTACTGCCCACATATAGAGGACCGTGGCCCGTTCTAGAAGTCAAGGGCGGCGAAGATGGACCGTCCTATACCATAGAACTCCCAGCACACCTCCACACTTACCCAGTTTTCCATGCATCGAAGTTATTACCTTGTCAGACAAGTGATCAGTTTCCATCCCGTAGATCAATGATCCCACCGGATATGGATGGGAGATATGACATCGATGGTATAGTGGCTGAAGATGTCTTCAGAACTGGAGGTAGGGGTCGTCCGCAGAAACAGTATAAGGTTCATTTTAGTTACCAAGAACCGGAAGACGACCGCTGGTTTACAAGATCTGAACTTCTAGAGACAGCTCCCGATATAGTCCGGGCCTACGAGAGACAACAGCGAGGTAAAGGTCCTGCCTTGGACTGAAATTTTCTCAGAGGACCTCGAATTCAGGCCGGCGGGAGTGAAACAGTATTCACCAGTTCGCAGTAGCGAATGCAGATCCCAGGGCTCGATCCCTAGTTCCCCGTCTTACCTGTGTACAGTACCAGTGTCAACCCGTAGATTTGAACCTGCGACCTGTAGGACCGCCAGTGGTAGGTAGGTTTTCGTAGGTCACAGGGTAGAAGGGAATCGAACTGTAGACCTGTAGGGTAGGAGTCTAGACAGTTCCGCAGTCGTAGTTGTAGGATGTCTGAAGGGTCAAGGTCGTAGCTGCTACTTACCTGAAGGGGCAAAGTCGTAGCTGCTACAGTACCGAAAGGCCAAGTTAGAGGGTTCTAGAAGTGGCCTTTCGGAGTGAGCCTACGTTGAACAGAGGCAAGTGGTCAAGTGGTGGTAGGCCACCTCGCTTTGTCAACAGTCCCAGTTAGGCAGTCCGGTCCTGCCTAGCAAGTACCGTCTGGGACTGTGTGCACCAGGGGCCAAGGGACACAAGGCAGACCAACACAACACAGAAGTATAAAGCAAGAGACTGCGTTCAGCCATTATTCATTCGTGCGGAAGCCATGCGGAAGCGCTGCCTCAGCAGCTTGTGCGAGGAGGTCTGCAGAAGGCCCGAAGACGAAGTGGGCGAGAGTGACGTACTGTAGCCACAACGATAGGTAGCGGCAGCCATAGCTGCCATAGCTTAGTGTAGAGTGCAGAGTGTGGGTACTGAGCGTGTGTGCAGAGTGATGTGCGTGGGACATCCAGGGTGATCCATAGTGTGAGCAGCGAGGTGTTTGGGCGCACAGCCGCCATAGCCAATTACAAGAGAACTCTTATCTGGTTACGATATCTCTGAGTACAGTGTGGGCGCATGTCGCCAGTTTGCTGTTCTGCTGTTCACGTGCATGAAAAGTGTGAATAAGTCGAGTCTGATTGCAGTGAGAGAGAAACAGTGTGTCTTCTTCCCATCTGTGCGTAGCTGTATTCCGCTGCCTACTTCGATCTGTGTGCAGTGTGGACTCTGTCTCCTCTCCCCCTTCTCTTATGCATGTATGGGCGTGTATGAGGTTGTGTGTGTGTGAGTGGCGGTAAAAATCGTCAGACAACCAAGTTCATAACAACATAATACCTCCCGGACCCCGAACTGCCACCCACTCGTATGGTCGTGCCACCCAACTTGCGTGGTGTCACCCACACCACAAAATACCGCCCAGAGACCAGATACATGTGGAATGTCGACTGGAGCAAGTCCCGCTGTCTCAGTTCAGGAGGCGGATTTTGTTTCTTTTGGGGGGAAGATGTGTTTAGGAGGAGGACCCGGTCGAGGAAGACAGGAAGGAGGAGATGTGCGCTGTGGGCGAAGCTGCGACGGGCAACTGCTTGTAGTAATACTCGGATTGTGTGTGTGTGTGTGTGTGTGTGTGTGAGTGAATTTGCCTACAGCTATCCCTTGTGCAATGACCAGGGTTCAAATCTAGCATAGAAACATGCATCCAAAGTCTGAGTCAAGGCTAGGCATGAGAAATGGGATTGTAAGGGGGCAGGGGTAGTAACCTTTGGTCAGGTCAAAGTTCCAGGGTCCAAAAGTCACTTTACTGACTCTGAAGAGTTATCAGAATGTCCCTTGGTGGATAGCTACTGGGTCAAGGGTCAAAATGAGGCACCTCATGCCTCCACGGTCAGAAGTAGGCTCTAGGAAAGTCTAGCCCTACCCGGGCACAAAAATCAAAGAGTCAAAGAGTTTCCAGGAGTCAACCACGGCCACAGATCCCAAAGGCTCAGTGCAGTTTCCAGAACTTTCCAAGGCCCACTGGACCCAGCCACACACTGGCCGCGAGCAAATCTGGGTCACATAGCTTGGCAAATTTCAGCCCTTTGAGGACGCCCCATCTCGTGGATTCATTGTGCCTCAACCTGCTACAGTGCATGGGCTACAGTGCGCATCTACAACGCACGTGCTACAGTGTGCGGCTATAGTGACATGTTACACTAACGTGCGTTGCTACAGTGAGTGCAAGAGAAGGCACAGAGAAAGAGTGAGAGGCTGCCATAGCTAGAGTGAGAGATAGTGGTAGCCATAGCCTGTAGAAGGTGCTGATGCACCATAGCTACAAGAGAGAAGAGAAGAGATCTGAGGTAGAGTCCAAGGCGTGGGGGAAAAGGAAGTGGACGTGGAGAGAATGTCAACTCGGGGTGTTCAGCCATAGCTGCTGCAGAGAAGACCAGTGGTTGCATGTGGCCCACATTCTTCATCCAAGACTCAGAGGTGGCTTTGTGAACCATAGAGCTTGTCTGGCACCGTAAGGAGAAGGGTCAGATGGAAGGAGGAGGCAACCATTGCACAAGGGTTGGCAAGAAGGCGTAGGAAGTTTACCTGTTGACTGGTGGGCGTTGCTAGCTGAGGAAGAAAACTCCAAGAGGAGGGAGACCAGCGTTCATCATTGAGCACTTCATCCTGTTGGTGCTTGTGCTATACAGAGAGTCTGGCACTCGTGCTAGCGAGGTCAAGGGATATGAGAGAAGGTCACCATAGTTTCAGGGAGGCAATGTGGTCATGATTTGGGGGAAGAATACTTCATGCGGCCACAGAAATTGACATTGTCATTTCCAGTCCCAGCTTCATTGTGCTAGCCTGGAATAGCCAACGCTGTAGAGAGGTCGACTTGGCAAATGAAGTATCCAGACTGGTGGTGAAGGAGTCGGGAGATACAAGCCATTGGTTACACTGAGGTAGTGAGAAGGATTCCAGTTGAAGAAGAGGGAGCAGCAGTCTGAACATTGTACTCACTGTTGATACTCTTAAGATAATTACATGTATTTCATCTCCTTGTTCACATAGTCCTATCTTTACATACTGTCTCAATTTGCTTGTTATCACTGATTGAGCAGTGTGTGTTTATGTGGGATTTTCTTGTGAGCTTCTGAAGTTGGGTTCATTAGACTTGCGAGAAGGAATAAGTATAAATCATTGTTGCTGACTTTGCAAAGGGAAGTTCTGTTATGCGTTGGAACGTTTCACCTGTTTTGGTTCATCTTAGGTGGAAGGAAGCCATCAGAGTAGCTGAGACAAAGGGGCATCCTGATGCAGAGACTCTACGGCGAAACCATTACCAGTGGCTACTGCAGACTGGACAGGTACGGCCCTGCAACAGGCATTTCTTGGGCTTGCTAGACAGAGCATTTCTTATGGCCCCCTCTCCTTATCCATTCTGGGGAGCATCAGTTCGGTTCCTATTCCACCGGCAAGTCAAAAATACAAACTACAACACACTCCGGACGCTTCCTGCCATTATGGTTGGGAGACCCGAGTGGGTGGCATTGATAACTTCTATAATGGAAGGATGTACCTCCCCTCACCCCTGTGTAAGTTGGCCTGTTACAACTGCATCATCATCCTTTCTCCTGTATGTTTACTCATCTAGTCTTGGGGGTAATTCTGGTATACTATTTGCGCTCAACTACGTTGTGCTCCTCTCAGTGACTTGCCGCCTGATATGCTTGTGAATCTAGTGCACTGCTGTACTAGCTGCTTCCTATGCCACTAATGCTTCTTTTTCATTTGAATGACTTGTAAGCGATTCTGCTAAAACCCTAAACCATAGGATAAACCTAATCTTGAACCTCGTTTTTCACTTCTGAGTGTTTAGGCCGGGGCTATGCTAATATTTGAGACTATTGCAATGAACCCAAGTCATGAATACGAATGTCAACAGTGCAAGTACAGATTATCGAGCCGCCGATAGTTTCCAATAATCAATAGTATCCAGAAAGAGAGAGGTGAGATAATCATACACAAACGAAGAGGAAAGAGGAGATAAGACAAGGGAGAGGAAGTCACAATGCCCACTCCTTCTCCGGGCTCCTTCCTTTACCGCCACCTCACAATAACCAGTAATCTGAACACATATCGAAGTCCTGTTACAATGTGCCTCGTGGCACCCAATCAACCAATCATCAGCGCTGGAGTTGCATTGACATGAAGATCCCAGGTACGTATCCACAACCTCCTCACAGTCCCGATCTCCTCCTGAAGTGATGATGTAACAGCCTTGATCTCTCCTTGAAGTGATGATGCAATAGAACAGCAATGCCGGTACCTTGTATCCGGCGATGTCACACGTGGCAGCAGCCATGTCAGCAGCAATGCGTGGCAGCTGCCACGTCAGCAAGCCTTGAAGACAGTAGCCAGCCAGTCAGCGCACCAGCCAGCAGCGCCTTGCCGCTATCTCGCCAATGCCAACCTAATGCCAGCGCTCGTCCAGTATCGCAGCGTCAAGTTAACACTGCGGAGTCAACGCAAGACTGAAAGAATGAATGTCAAAGCCAGGGAGTCCACGCTTTTGTAGCGTTGACTCGGGGTCTGGACCCCGGCTGCCGCAGACTCCAGCCGTCCAGATCTTGATACCGGGAAGGGCCTGGATCGATCTGAAACTGTATCCTCCGTGGCCTGGATGCATGTCTTGGTACCTGCGCACAACAAATGGATGTATCCAACCAAGGGCCTGGCGTGGTACCTTTGATTTGACAGTTGATTTTGACTCTTGAATTTCCTGCGTGCAGTGTTCGGTCACACAGCCACGCTCGACGGACTCAGGCCCGGGCGTGTCTTGGTCACACAGCCCGGCGCAGACTAACTCGGGTCTGTGTTTCCAGGGGCCGGGTTCTGGCCCCAGGCGTCTTCTGAACAGGGTTATTGCACTATCATCCCGCTCTGCTCCGGGCGGGCCTCTCCTATTGGACACATGTTCCCTCCTCCCCCTATTCCAAGTCCCCACACAAACTTGAGTAGGTCCCTGTCTAGCAGAGATGAGCTTTTTCTTTTGAGTTGCCACCTGACCCAACCCGCAAAAGGTTTTTCTGGTACAGCCCGCCCTTGCCCAAAAATCAAATTTCGCCCCGAAATAACCAAGCCCACCCTAATACTTCCGGAATTTTGCTCCCGTGTTCGACCCGCCACCACCCAGAAAGAACCTTCACCCTGATCCACCTGCACCCACGAGAATATCATTACCTACCCAGAACCAGGACCTAACTATTTAACGCCTGCAAGTGCCCACACCCTGGTCACCCCAGGGTGGAGCCGTTTAATTTTCGGGAACCACACCGTTCATTTCTTTGGGTCCACAGGGCGTTGGCAGCTAGACCAGGCATAATCCTTTTTCCTTTGGGAAATTGGGAGGGGGGGGGTGGAGCTTTGTGGGTTGTCTTGGGTCTTGTGGGGCAAATGACCCAGGCGAAACACTCACCCAGCTGTCACCCACCCCGTCAGGTGACGCAGGCCAAACACTGACCCGCCCGTGACCCACCCAGGCTGGCTTACCTAGACCCACCCACGTCTAACCCAGACAGGCTAATGTAGACCTACACCTGACCCAGCAACTTAGGGTCAGGTGGGTGCAGGTGGGTGTGGGTCTGGGTATCCGCTGCTCATCTCTACTGTCTAGCTTACCGAGTTTCCCGATGATTCCTTGAGAAACCTAACAGTGATGTCTTGGCTCTTCTCTGGTTCCTGTCTGATTCGCTTCCTCACCTTGTGCCAGTCTAATTGATACTCGGTTTCTAGAGCCAGCTTGAGGTCTGTCCATGCCTCCTCCAGCTGTGTCTCCGGTAAAGCTTCAACTCCCGTTTTTCCAATCCGTTTGGTTGCAAAAGTCCTGCGAGTAGAGCTAGGGTATCCTCTGTGAGGACCTTTCCGGTGCCCCCGTTCCGAAGTTCTCTGACGTGTTGCCACAATTGTTTCGCCTTTGGAAGTAATGGGCAATGTCTTCCACCTCCCCCTTATCACAGAGCGCAAAAATCGTTGAGTGTACGTCTGTTGGGCCGTGCCCTATGCTTTCTTAGCCACTTGTTGATTGGGAGAGCCTGGTAGGTTATGAGCCATTACATGCTTCTGATCCTAGCGTTACGAATCACCAGAACCTCCTTCCAGGGCAGCTGCCCCAGTCTCCCGGGCAATTCTTCTCCCACCGCTGAACCATAAGTGTCCTGAATGTACAGTTGTACACAGATCTCCACCTCAGCCTGTAGCCTAAGCGTGTGGAGTAATTAAGAATACTGATGCGATGCTCTGCCCTCACCCCCATAGTTGACAGCTTCCACACCCACTCTGCCGGGTCGAACTCAAGAACTTGAACACGTGTAGAGGGCTCATAGATCCTTTAATCATCATCTTCTACCACTCTGACTTTCCTGAGATGGTGAAGTTTTACGACCACCTGCGCCTGGCGAATTTTGTTTACTTGACTGGCCGTTTGGCCCGATTGTTCTATGTCATGCATTCCCATAAGCCCCCTTCACCCTTCGGGACTGTCCCTTTTGATAAAGGACAGGGCTAGGGTGGTGGGAGTCTCCCATCTGCCAGGTCAGTGCAGTCCATGATGGGGGGATGGATAGGGGGAGATAGTTGAGATTTTGTTGCAGATTGTGACACCCCTTCATGGGTTTCCAATGCTCGAGATGTTCGTTCCACATGAGCTTTATCTGCCAGATGGCTCTCTCTACCCATGTGGCTCACCTACCGTCACGTGCCGTTAAGGTCCATGACATTTCTGAC
>BFEA01001023.1:142356-154024 GCA_003427395.1 Chara braunii
GTGTGTGTGTGTGCGTGAGTGGGCGGGCGGGCAGGCAAGCAGGCAGGCCCTCAAACTTTTCTTTTTTCCATTTTCCCACCCAGGGCCCTCTTGTCGCCACCCGCGCCGGCCGCCAAAAACGCCAAGAAGACAACAGCAAAATAAAAAGAGAAAAAAGAGAAACGAAAAAGGGAAAGAAAAGAAGGTAAAAAAAAAAAAAACGCCAAAAGAAAAAAAAAAGGGGCGCGCCACAAAACGACGCTTTCTTGCTATCCAACGGCAGACGCTTCGAGATGTTCCCTCGCATCAACGCCCGCCGCTGCCTGGGCCGATGGGCGTGGTCTCTCGCTTTTTGGCGCGTTGTGAACAATTCGGTACGCGCACCGCTCTGCACGTTGCCCCTCCCTCGATCGCCTTCATCCGCCGGCCCGAATCAAAACTTCGGCCCGATTCCGGCACGCAGCGGAGCACAACCTCCCCCCGCGGGCCGCTCGCGCTGAAGGGGTAGGATTAATTAATTCTTTTTTGTTTTTTTTTTTCTTGTAATTCAAAAATACTTAATTAATTCTTTTTTGATTTCTTTTTTATAATTCAAAAATAATTTAGAATTAATCAATTCTTTTTCGAAATCCTTTTGTAATTCGACAAGACTTTAGAGTTACTTAATTGAAGTTAATTCTTTTTCTTGTAATTCGAAAATACTTTACAGTTAATCAATTCTTTTTCGAAAAATTTTCTTGTCAAATGTATTTCTGAACTCATCAATTATTTTCGAATAATTTCAATTAATCCACGCCAGAATTAATCTCTTTATTCGGAATTAATTCTTTCTTTTTCCCCCTTCATTTTTCAATAAAACATTCAAAATCCTCTTCATTTTGTAAATAAAAGCCTTCAACCCCCCTCCCCCTGGGGCATGAAGCGCCAAACCAACACCTCGTGCAAAGATGTTGAAGCCGCTGCCGCCTCATCTGCTGCTGCACTTCAGTTGCTGCTGCCGCTATCACCTCATCCACTGCTGCCACTTTCGCCTCTGCCATCGCCACCACCACCGCATCACCCCCCACCAAACCCATGGCTGAGTCTTCCAGTATCAACATGTCCCCCACGCACACCCATTCCGTCGGTAGTCTCGCCTATGAACTTGCAGGCGAACAATGAGCTGGCCCCGGCATCGCCACCGACCTCTCGCCAATCCTCCAAATGTTCTCCACCGTCCACACGTCCCGTACTGACATGCAAACCACTATCTCCGCTCTCTCCAATCGCACGACCACTTTCGAGCAACAAGCTCCGGCCATCATCGTGTTAACTACAACTCCACCCCCTTCCACATCCGGACCGACCACCTCCTCCACTCCGACCTCCACCACCATGCCTCCTCCATCTCTTCTCCTCCTTCGTCATCATCAACCACCCCGTCCTCCAGCAACTCTACCCCATCCCCCACTTCGTCCACTTCAACCCCCCCACATTCCACCCCCACCATCACACCTTTCCTCCCTCCCTCCTCACCAACACATCTCCGCTTCTATCTTGACCACTTTGACCATCACATCCATCCCGCTTACCTGAACGCAAGTCACCAAAATCCCCCACACGTCATCCTCGATGCTCCTCCCCGCCTTCCCCCAACCTCCCCCCCGGAACCTTGTCCCTACCAACCCCACCGACAACTACACCTGCATCACGACCGCACCCACATCCTCTGACTTCAACACCCTCACACGCCGTGTCCCCAAAACCGGCTACCTTCCCCCATCCCTTCGCCTCCAAGACATTCCCGCCTTCTCCGAACACTCCCATGACAACGTTCTCCTCTTCCTCGCCAAGTTACAACAAGCTTTCGAACTCCACAACATCCCCCTTATCCACTGGCTTTCCATCGCCGTCAACAAACTCGTCGACACCGCCCATCGATGGTGGATCACCGAATCCGCCAATCGACACTCCGCCGGCCTACCTCCCCTCTCCTTCCTCGAGTGGGCCTCCCTCCTCTCCGCCACCTTCCGCCTGCAAAAGACAATCGACGACTACGTCAACCAGTTTTGCAGGCTTCTCCAAAATGGCCCCACCGACCGCTTCGTCCAATATGTCTGTACCTTCCACCAAAACATTCCCCATGAGCAGATCAGCGCCAATGTCTTCATCTCCCGCTTCAAGCGGGTTTGCTGAAAGGACATCGCAGCTGCCCTCGCCTACGAGCCACCCATGTCCTTCACCGACCTCCTCACCTGTGCCCTTCAACACGGTCGCCTTCTCTGCCCCGTCCGCGGTCCCACCACCTCCCGCCCACAGTTCTTTTACAACATCTCTGTAGGTGAGACCACCATAGCGTCCCCCTCCAACGGCGAGTTTACAGCCCCTCTCGTTGAGCTCGACACCATCTCCGACTCCTTTGCCCCGGTGTCCCTCAGTTCGAAGGAACTCAACACCATCCAGTTCTTGCATATGGAATGCAAGAACTGCATGGCTCGACCATCTTCCTCCACCCAACCCCCCGTCTCAAGAAACTCACAACCGAGGAACGCGCCTACCTGCAGGCCAACAATGGCTGCTTCTGTTGCCGGCAGCTTGGACACCCGCAAACAAACGGCCCCAACGCCAACCAGTTCACTCGACATGTGAACAAACCTGCGACACCCACTACTTCGGCCGCCGCGGGACCCGGCCCCTCCTCATCATGAACTGTGTACCCTTGATCTCAGAGTGCACTTTACTCCACCGGTGACATCCTCTACCTGCCGGACGAGATCATCACCGCCTCGTGCTCTTCCACCCTCCTCCCCAACCCTTCCTCCGTCTCCTTCTCCGATTTTGTTGCGAAACAAGCACGACTCAATCGGCTCGTTAAGTTAGGCCTTGAACAATGCCGCCTCAACACCATGATCTCCTCCGCCTCCGTCGACTCCTGATTCCAACTCAAATTCATCGCCGCCTCCCTAGGTGTGGCTACACTCAAGTTTCGGGCTCTCCTTGACATTGGACTACCGGTAACTGCATCACCGAGGCTTGTGTCCGCAAAGCCAGTCTCCCTTCCACCGGCTATGACTCCCCGATCACCATTCGACTCGGGGACAAGGATACCGCCATCGTAGTAGACCGCACCGTTCCCGAGACCACAATGACTGTCGGCTCTCTCCGCAATCAGGTCTCAATCGATGTTATGCACTTGATGTGCGACGTCGTCTTGGGAACCCCATGGCTCGACCGTTTCATGCCCTACGCATTCCATCCCACCTTCTTTCGCATCACCACACCCCCCGACTCTACCCTTGACATTCCCTACTTTTCCCACCTTACCTCCCAACCTTCCGTCACTCCCCACCAGTTTCTCCACATGGCTCGTCACAACCCTGACTCTATCTATTACTGTCTTGTCCTTGATCATGAGCGTCCCGAGGACTTGCTTATGACGGACAAACTCGACCAAGCCCCCCCTTTCGACCCCGCGCTTAGCTCTATCCTCGAGGAGTTCAAGGACGTCTTTCCCGAGTTTTGCCCGCCGGACTACCTCCCGATTGTGGTGTCTCTCATACCATTGACCAGGAACCCGATCACACTCCTGCATGTCGACCCTCCTACCATTTCCGAGGCCGAAGAAATGGAGTGATAGCTGAATGAACTCCTTGAAAAAGGATTCATTAAGCCAAGCTCCTCCCCCTTCGGTCCAAGTTGCCTCTTCGTCAAGAAAGGCGGAACCTTCGAACTCCGCATGTGCACAGACTACTGCGCCCTCAACCGGATCACGATCAAGAACAAGTGACCCTTGCCTCGCATCTTCGAGCTTCTTGATCGCCTCCATGGAGCCAAATACTTCACAAAGATCGGCCTCCGAAGTGGCTTCCATCAAATCTGCATTCACGAAGAGGATACTCATAAGACTGCCTTTTGCTCTCGCTTTGGGAATTACGAGTTCCTTGTGATGCCTTTTGGCCTCACAAATGCCCCAGCGACCTCCCAGTCTACTATGAATCACATCTTTCACGATCTTCTTGAAGTCTGTGTTGTCGTCTATCTTGATGATATCCTAGTCTTCAGTTCCACCTTCGAGACTCACCTTCAGCACATTCGCCAGGTGCTCTCTATCCTTAGAGACCAAAAGTTATACGCCAAGCTCAACAAAATGCACTTTCGTTGCCTCAAGCGTAGAATACCTTCACCACATTGTACCCGCGGATGGTATCTGCATGGACCGGAAGATCACCACCCTTGTCGAGTTTCCCCCACCTACGACCTTGTTGCAGCTTCGTTCCATCCTCGGTCTTGCCAACTACTACCGCCCCTTCATCCGCGACTTCTCCGAAATCTCCTACCCCCTCCACGAGCTCACTCACAAGAACGAGCCTTTTGCATGGAACGAACACCGTCAAGCCGCCTTCGACCTCCTCAAACAAGTCATTACGACAGCCCCTGTCCTCAAGAATGTTGACCCCTCTCGACACTTGTTACCACCAATGCTGCAAACTTTGCTATTGGAGTCGTCATGTCCCAACAATTCCCTCGCGACATCCCGGACCCCCCCTCCATCAAGGATTCCCTCACCCACTCCGCGACTCCACCCGGCGAGTATCCTATCGCATTTGCAAGCAAGAAGCTAATCCCCGCGGAGATGAATTATCCCTCCAATGAGAAGGAACTCCTCGCCGTCATTCATGCCCTCAAAGTCTGGTGCCCATAGCTCGACGATAAGCACTTCACTATCCACACCGACAACACCATCGTCTCAAGCATATTCACCAAGAAAGATATCACACCTCACCAAGCTCGATGGTTAGACTTTCTCGCCTAGTTTACATTTATCATTTGTCACACCCCCGACAAAGGCAACCGCGTCATGCATGCTCTCTCTCGACGACCCGATCACAAGCCCCCTGAGAAAGTCTTTGCCGCCATGACTCATTTTCAGCTCCTACCTTCACTCCACCACCGCTATACTCACGGGTACCCTTCATGCCTTGATTTCTCTACCATCTACAACAAGCTTCGCGACCTCGACACCGTTTCTGACTACTCCCTGCACGACAACCTCTTGTACATTAACACTAAAGGCACCCGCCGACTCTGTATCCCTGACGCACGTGGTCTTCGTACCCAACTCTTGGCCTAACACCATGACGCCAAGACCGCAGGACACCTTGGTTTTCAGAAGACATTCGACTCTCGCTACTTCTACTCGCCCTCGCTCCTCGCGGACGTCAAAGCATACATCCGATCATGCCCCACTTGTCAAACAGTCAACCCCTCAAACCAGGCCAAACCTGGCAAGCTCCAGTCATTGCCTATCCCCACCCATAGGTGACAGTCCATCTGTATGGATTTTTCGTGTGCGGTCTTCCCAAGACCGACCGCGGCTATGACTGCATCTACGCCATTGACTGCCGCTTGACCAAGCGGGCCCATTTCATCCCTTGCACCACTTCTCGCAATGCCAAAGACGTTGCCACACTCTTCTTCGATCATGTCGCACGCCATCACGGTCTCCTCAAAAACCTCATCAGTGACTGTCATCCTTACTTCCTTTCCTAATTCTTGGAAAACCTGTTCAAAGCCTACGGCACCACTCTCAAGTACAACACTGCATTCCATCCCTAGATCGATGGCCAGACTGAGAAGATGAACGATACTCTCCAAAGGATCATGCGGAAGTATTGTCATCCACACCAGCACGACTGGGATCAGTTGCTCACCACCGCCGAGATTGCCTACAACAACGCTGTCTGCCCTTCCACTAGCATGTCCCCATACTACCTTGACCTTGGCTACCATCCCACTTGCCCTCAGACTTCTGACTCCCCTTGCAGCCCAACCCATCCACTCCCTGCCCGTCTCTCAATGAAGAGGTTGCAACGATGAACCGCCTCCTCATAGAAGCCACTGGCGCCCTTGAACGAACCCAACAACAACAAGCCAACAGAACCAACAAACACAGACGAGATATCATATTCAAAGTAGGGGACAAAGTCAGGCTCTCCGCCAAACACTTTGAACCCGAACATGGCTTGTCCAAGAAACTCTCAAACAAGTGGCTCGGTCCATTCCCTGTCATTGAACAAACATCCCCTGTAAATTACAAACATCAACTACCCCCTGACATGAGCCATGTTCACCCTGTCTTCCATGTCGAGTACTTGAAAGAATACCATGAATCACCTCCACAATTCGCCGACCGCCCATATCCTAGACCCCAACCAATCATGCTACCTACCGGGCCAGAATTCGTGGTAGAATCTATCATAGGACGAAGAACAACTGAAGTATGTGATCACCTGAAACCAATCACTGAATACAAAGTCAAATGGACCGGATACCCAGATGAAGAATCTACATGGGAACCCCTCGATAATCTCAAGAATGCCATGAAACTTGTTCGTGCCTATGATCGTGCTCACCCTGTATCCTAGCTATATACTACGCATAACACCCATATACCCTCCATAAACCCTGCCTCATTGCTCTACACCCCCCCCCTGCACCCAGCAAAACCCCTGCCGCTCGACCTGTCTGATCCGCTCTTGCCTCCGTCTCGTTCCCCAATCTGTCCTCCGCCACATCCTCTGTCTCTCTTGTCCAAGCCTTACCTGTGGCTCCTGCCGCCTGCACATCGCCTGTGATAAAGGATCTAATGGCAAGCGCACGAGGAGTTGAGGACAATGGTCTGCTGCAGCACAGTTCGAGGAGATTAAGCAGCTGGTTGGCCACCAGGCTGTCCCACTGGCCAGCACCTGGACTCGCAGACTTCTGGAGCAGCACTCTTGACATGGACATCAGGATCAGTCTGTGACCTGCTATCCGGATCCAAGTTCATCATCAGAATCATGTATCGGACGCCCCCTGGCACTTGGACCTTCATCTATTGGACTGCTACACCTCTTCTTTCAAGCTGGAAACCTCGCTACTACACATCGCAAACCTGCTGAAGACTGGTTTATCATCAGCATTTTGTACCTGGACTTACTTCAAGACCTGCTTCAAGACTCTCAGCCAGACCATTTGCAGAACCTGCGATTTCCCCCCCAGCCCCATTCACTTCGAGATCCTGACAGAACCCTTTCGCCCAATAGTTCATCAGTACGACAACTCTGTTCCCCCCTCAGATCATAACCCTGTAGTCCATCAGTAGGACAACCCTGTTCCCCTGCAGTTCCTAACCCTGTAGTTCAATAGTAGGCAAACTCTGTTCCCTCTCAGTAGTCCATCAGTGCGCATACCCCGTAGCTCGTCAGTAGGAAAACCCTGTTTCCCACATGTTGCCCACATTATACCCCTCTCCCTTTTTCTTCCTGCTTCCCAGTGATCGGCCCTGTCCCGTCCTTCACAGGATTCAGCATTATTTTCATGACTTTTGGTCTTCTGATTTCAGACAGTTGGCGCCGTCTGCATTCTGGCGCCCGTTTTCAAAATTCCTTCTTTTGGGACTTTCGGATTTTGGACACTTGGTGCCATCCGACATTCTGCACCCACTCTCAGACTTTCAATTTCAGTACTGGCCCTGAGGCATTGTCACTTTCGCCCTCAGGATCGTACCTGAGTCCGATACTTATGTCCGGACTCAAGCCCAGTACGGGCACCAAGTTTTCAGCCTCAGTGCTTGTGTTCAGTGCGACTTTGCTTCGACATTGTGTTAGGAAATTCACGACTGCGACTTTGCAACTTTTGCCACTTCGTGTGTGCGTCCATCGAGTAGTGTCAAGTCTGTGTCGAGTTGAGTGAGCGTGTGTGTGTGCTCTCACTCTCCCTCTCTCTCCCAGCCTCGCTGCTCTGCCTCTGCCTCGTCACAGGATCCCCCAGCTGCAATGGTGAGGAGTCGAGTGGGTTTCATTTTTTTCCATCTTGCCGGTGGGGAGGAAACAAACTGATGCTCCCCATAATAGAATTGAGAGTTCTCTCTTTTTTTGACAAAAAGATCAACATCCATCCTTCTGGCACTCGGAAACTAAGACGTACAGGGTTTTAAGAATATAATGGATAAGTTGATCCGTCTTTGATAAGCTTTATGCAACTGTTGTTTACTCAAAATGTGGAGACCAGGAGGAAGAAGCTGGTGCTGTGAAGGAGAGAGAAGGCGATTATCTCGGTGCTATTGCCCTTTACTTGAAGGGTGGACTTCCAGGGAAAGCTGCTCACTGTGTCAGTAGTAACTCCCATTACCCCTTCAAGGTACTTTCTTTTCCTGCCTGATCTCCTCACTGGTTCAGCTCTATTTGTGCCCACTTGGCTTGGATGTTCTCCTCATTTCAATCACGATGGTGGCTTGGTTGACGTCTTTGATGCATACCCGGAATAATCCGAGTGACGCAATGCAGCCGAAGGACCCGCAAAGTGATGATAAGGACTCAAATGGACAATGCAACCTCAGTGAAGCATGAACAAGCAATGTACATCCATATACATACCAAAATGGCACAATGTAGCGCAGTGGAATACTCGAAGACATGACCTGACCAGTCGGACACTGATTCAACCCAAACCATCAGACACCACACCATGTGAGAGAGAAGGGAGGGACCACATACACAGAGGAAAGGTCCCTCCTTGAACACACACATGGGAGAAACCACGGATGAAGGGATGGACGAGGAGCGAGGAGGAGCAAGACCAAGATGAAGATGAGGGAGAAGACCAAAGTTGCGAGAGTGCCGTCCACAAATAGTCTCCCTGTTGAATGTCCAATCAATGTCTGCCCTTGTGATTCGGAATCAGATCCTGGCCCCCCTTAGTCCGACATAACCTCTGCCTGTAACCTCTCTCTCTCGCTCTCGCTGGAGGAAAAGAAGAAGAAGAAGAAGAAGAGCAGTGAGTATGGAGAAGGAGAAGAAGAAGAAGCAGAAGTCTTCTCTGTCTCCCCCCCTCTCACCTCCTGCTGCTGATGTCCTGCCGATACTGACTGGCGGAGTGGCGCTCTCGGATGCAGATCGCTGGAGTGCAGTCCAAGCTATGGCGCCCAGGTATACGCCTCTATCTCTAGTGCAGTGCGCCAAAAGTCGCATGCTGCTCCAACAACGTGATGCTCACAATGTTGCCCAACTGAAAATCTGGCCGCAGTGGACTGGCCCCCCACTAGATATACTGTTGGGCATGGCTGGGCAGCCCACGATCTGCATCCAGGAGCGTCGGATCTAAGATCGGATCGAAGGCCCTGAATGCAGGACCAAATCCTCTTCCTGGTGGTATCTTGCTGCTACAGCAGGTCCTAGCTATTAGGGGAAAGTCCGAGGCGGCACATCTGGAACCGAAAAAAACGGACCAGACAGCACGACTCAGCAAATAAATAAATAAATAAATGCTGAAGCAGCCGAATGAAAAAAAAAACAGCAAGACTCAGCAAAAAGATAAATAAGGAAATAAATAAATGCTGAACCAAAAAAAGAACCTACGTGGGGCAGAAAAACGTGCCTGGAACGAGGAGGGCTGGAATAGGGAAGAACTCTGGCGCACAGGAGGACAGGGGTATGGTGGCAGGGCAAACCGCAGTGTGCACAAGCTTCACAGCGTCTTACAACGGATCTGCACGGAGAATACCGACGGGCTAGTGTTATGAAGTTGATTGCCTGTTAAATTTTATCAACACTCACTCACAGGAACTCCCATACACGCCCATACATGCACAGAAGAAAGGGGAGAGGTAGTGGAGTATCACACCGCCCAACAGAAAGAAACGCAGCCGTGCAGCGGAAGACTCAGAGGAGCGAAGTGACAGAACAGACAAACTGTGAATTCTCTCCACACAAGTCTCGACAATCATTCATAGAAGACAACCGAGTGATCACAGCCAGAAACCAATGAAGAGATGACAACTCAAGCACAGTATTACAACTGTTTATTAAACTCAGAGCATCGTTTCCACTGAATAACCCCAAAAGCCTGTTGCGCTACCCTCAGAGGGGTAGCGCCTCAACCCCACCACCCGGGATAGCACCGAAACCCCAAATAACACCCAGCGCCACCCTGACATCCAACTCAGTGGCCTGCGCCAAAGTGAAACAGCCTCCCAGAGCCAATCGCCACCCAGATGATGAAGAAGGAGCTCAGCGCCAACAGTCCCTGATGAAGATGAAGTCCAGACGATGATATCTCTAAGAAGATGCAGCTATGGCTGCATCGCCACTGGGACCCTACTCCTGAGGAGGGTCAGCACGTGCTCCAACGCATCAGACCTTTGATAGCCCAGACCGCTTTGACTCCCAGAGAGTCAGAGCGGACAGCGTTGTTGGGGCAAATACCCTGACAAGGGTATTTGCCGGGGTTTTTCAACGTTGGACGCTGTCCGACTTTTTCGCTTAATTGAAGGACTTGATGAGATTGACGTCCGCCAGAAGTTTATTCAGACCAGACCTATGACCGAGAGATTAAATTGTTTTATTGAAGTTTAGACGTATGCGGCCTGCAGAGCGACGACAGGGATTGTTGATATTACCTTCCGCATTTGGTGAGGCCGCGGAGGCATGCGACTGATTGAAGTACTAAATCTAAATTTTATTATATTTAAAATTGTGACTAGCAGCCGCGCGATTCAGGGCCTAGGTTCGCTAAAAAGGACCGGCCGCGTCGTGATGGCCATTGCGGTGTAAAAGTTCGAACGCCAAACCTATTTTTGCCTCTCCAGGACTCAAACTAGTGTCAGTGGGGTGGAAGGTTCACGTCCCACCCTAAGGGAGTGGGCGTGCGCTTGGATCAGGGGTCGGCGACCGTTTGTTTGGGTGGTAGGGGCAGGCAGAGGCCTGCTGGGCCGTTGTCTAGCTGTCCGCTCGGGGCATAGCTCTTCATAATGAAGAGTTGCTCCTGTTCAACGTGGAACAGGAGCTAGCCCAGTAGGTTTCAGCGCACGACTCTTACCCAGCAGACATCGGGATCGAACCTCACTCGCCCACACTGGGCTAGCTCCTTTTGGAGCAGCCACAGGCCAGTATTGTAAGCGCGGTTGATCTCAGCCACGCGATCGTTGAGATCGCGCGGAGCTGCATGGCCCCTGCGCAAGATGACACGCATAAATCAAGAAAAATAAAAATAAAAATAAATAAATAAAGAAAAAACAAACAGCGCCACATGGCGCACGAAGATGTGCCTAAGGGCACAAAACAAGTAACTGTTGGCATAAGCCAACGGTTTTATTATTACTGAAAAAAAAAAAAAAAAAAAGTAATGCGCCAGATGGCGCTGTAGGAGGAAGATGAGAACTTACAGTCCCCAGAGGAAACGACAGGCGCCCGTTGAAAACGGGCAGCCGAAAGTCAGTTTTATTTTTCTTTTTAAAATTTTTAGATTCTTTGTTTTTTTAGCTCTTCTTTAGATTTTTTTTTTTTTTAGATTTTTTTTTTCCTCTATGAGCTACTGGAGAAATGCCCGTTTGTCGAAGACGAAAAGGCTGTGCCAAGACTGTTTCGTTGGAGTCTCACCAACTCATCAGGAGGCTGAACCTCGATAGTCTGGCCGAAATTTTATGAATCTACCCCTATATCGTGGAGAGGTACATTGCCGCGAGAGAGAGGGAGAGAATGAAGAGGGGCAGCCTACCTACCTACCTACCTAAGGGTGGCCCCTCGTCGTGGAACCCACCATAGGACGAGCAAAATCGAATGAATCTACCCCCAGATTATGGGGGTATACAGAAGCCCATTCTGGGCATTAGTTGTTTTTTTTTAGTTTTTTTTTTTTTTTTTTATAGTTGTTTGTTTGTTTTTTTTGGTTT